>CM020063.1:46586713-46705853 GCA_009769605.1 Bucorvus abyssinicus
GAGTTTTCGTGTTTCGAGTCTGACAGGCTTTTTGAAGCTATTTGGAGACTACAGCTATCTGGTGATTTGGCAAATATTTCCATCCCAGTTTCTGGATCCATTTCCAAGACATGTGAGGCTCCTGCGGCTCCGCATCTCCAGGTCCAACCAGCAGTGAGGCTGAAGGAGTGCTCCTAACAATTTGTATTTTGTATGTTCAGAATAATTTCTTTACTGGTTTAAAACTTGGACAATATGATGGTAGTATACGTTTGCTTTACTCATTTGTGAGGTTAAAATAATGCAGAGGAAGAATAGAAAGCAAATGCAACTTGGCAACGAGACCAGGAGGAAGAATGAGGCACAGTGAGGCATGAGGCAGCAGGCAGACGTCATGAGAGCTCATATGGTTTCTGAAGATGTTGCTGCGTTTGCTCTGATGAAGAATTTAAAAGCATCTTCATTAACTAATGGGAACTGTCTCCAGTCAGGCCGGCCTCAGTTTTCAGTCTCTATCAAGACTTCATTCCTGCATAAGATATTTGTGAGGACTGTTCACACCAGTGTAACATTCAGGAGACCAGCAGTGCCTACAGACTACGTATCATCCGTTCCTCTGTGTAGTGCAAGAGCAGTTGTTTCACTTGCACATGCCTGAATACTAAGCCGGTTTTACTGCTACCTGATCAGATTCAAGAATAAAGCCTAAGTTTTTATATGCAAATGGAAGTGTGTTTTTATAGCAGTTCACTCAGATTAGACAGGATCATTTCTTCCCTGGCTATTTGCAAGTACTCAGATCAGACCAGTATGTCTTTTTACCTCCTCAGACAAACCCTAACCACTGTGGCAGTGCAGACTGAGCCTTACGAATATGCCGAGGGACAGACTGACATCTTCTCTGTCTGAAAGCGGTCTGCTCTCACCCATGAAAATGCGATTTAGTGTGTTAAGGAGCTATGGGAATCATGCAGCTTTTGAAAGATCGGCATTAAAGCTGTGCTTGTGATTTTGTGCGAAGTATCTGATCCAGTACACAGAGGCAGGGCTCATTACAAGAACATTTCTAACACACTAAATATGGATCTTTGTTTCTGATTCCCCCTCCCCCCCCCCGCCAAATACAGTCAGGAAAAATCAACCTTCAGTGTGTAACGTTTCCCCACAAAGAGCAATGGCTGTGCACGGGAGAAGGCAATGAGAGAACCAACCCGTGAGCTGTGCTCGTGGCCAGAGATGGGTGAACATTGGAAAGACATCGTGGCAATCCAGATGACCTGGTTATGGATGACTGAAAAATACAATTTTTGGTAGTGTTTAAGAGACATTGGGTTACTGTTTATATGTATGGGGTTTTCAGATGTGGTCACCATGGGGTGATCACAGAGACAGCACTAGACGTGCGCTGTACTTGTGGCTGAGGGGCGTGCAATGGGAATGTAAACAGAGACTCATATCTATGTTGTGAGATGCTCTTGACCTTTAATGTCTTCTGCTTGCATGCAATAAACAGCATTTTTCATGTGTAAACAAATGTGACTGGAATTCGGGAAGTTCCAGAAAATCAGTACCTGTAGAAGAAGATTTCATTTTACCCCTACTAGCAACTGCACCACGTCGTCGGCCAAATAATGGATTAGACAAGCTAAAAGCAGAAGGAAAAGAAATGGCGCTATGCTGATTAGAATGAATTTTTATTCGTTTATGCAGCTGTGGAAGCTGCATGAAAGGAAAATAACGTCCAGAGAGGAAGAAAAAAGAGCATGCTTGTGGTCAAAGTAAACAAATGAGGAGAAAAATCCTGATTGAAATTGCATCTACTCGCCAAAAGGCACGTCTCTAGATGGTGTGATAAACTGTGGATAAACCTGCTTTGCCCTTGAAAATCTATAAGCCAGGTCCTGAGAGGGGCAGCTGAAGTCAGTAAAGTCTCTCGTTGATTTCACTGGTGCCACAATTAAACTGGTGAGGAGAAACACAAACCTCTGAGTGTTCCGAAGTGCCTCCAAAGTCCCAGTGGTTAGGGGAACATAGTTGTAAACATCGAAACACACGCATTTAAAGACCTGACCAATATAACTGATTTATGCTGCATGAGGTACTTTTTGTCTTCCAGAAGGTCTAATCTCACCTTTATTTCACTTTGGCTGCCTTTTATTGAGGTGAAGGTAGTAGCTGTGAGCAAAGAAACACATGGATTTAGCAAGAGAAAAGTGTCTTTGGCCATTGGTGACATTCACCAGAAGGAAGGTTATGGACTACCCTGCTGCGGAAAATGGCACCGGAGGAACTGAAAACCCCCACCTGTTCTTGCTTCCAAGCTACACTTTCTGTGTCAGGAGTGGCTGGGGATTGCCAGCCCTGCCACACAGGCTGGCAGACAAGAGGTGTGGGAGCAGTGCCGGTCAGCCCTGCTTCGGCCGCTGTCAGTTCGGGAGAATTTCTTCATTAATTCACGATGACGACCGAGACCCTGGAGCAAATATGCAAAACAAATAAAGAGGAACAAGTAAACGGCGATGTGTTATTTTCACATGAAACACCGTTCTTAGCATAAATTAATTCTCTGACGTGTTCATTGAAACTGTGGTAGCAGCGAGGACCCTGTTCACGGGCCATGCTCGTGCTGGCAGCTGTCTGAAGTCGCTGCAGAGGTTACCCTGCCAGAGTGTCACCCTAAATACTTTGCTTAATCCTCTTTCCTGTGAGTATTACAGCAACCCCGTTCTACTGGCAAAAAGGGCTCGCAGAAGGCAAATTTCAAAGTCATGCATTCCAGTTGCCATGGAAACAGCCCTTGAAATTTTTATGCACAATTATTCTTGATGGAGGCATGTGCTAATCCAGTCAGAGCACAGGAAAAGTGTTGTGTGGACTATCTGGCCTGCCACAGGCTGTTAGTCTCAAAGCTTGCACACACGCGATGAACCCAAGGGGGTGAACCACTAAAACAACGGTCTAGAAAGGAGCGGTGTGCACGGTGAATTGGCTCTCGGCCCTGGCTGGGTGCAGAAGCTGTTGTGACGTGCTCCAGGGTGACCCTGTTCCGCTGCTGAAGTCCCAGCACCGTGATGTCAGCGACAACACCCCCTTCCTGCAAAGTGCCTCCGTTGCGAGTCACCGGGCTCCCTGGGGCCCTTGGCAGCTTCATCCCTGGGGCACCAGTGCAGGGACTGGCATCAGGTTGCCCAGGGGTCAGGGCCAGACCGGGCACTGGGATCGCTGCCTTCCCAGCCACACAATGGTGGTGCATCTTCTTTATTAAGTGCCGTTGTAAAAGTCCTGTGATTTTCCTGATCTGATTATTCTTCATGGATCTTCCTGTAACTTTGCCTAAAAGCAGGGCCGTTAGAACCATGACAGTCACTAACAGTGAATTGGTTCCCACTCATAATTTGGAGAGGTTCCCCCCTTGCTGCGTCTGCTGCAGTGCGGCTTGGCCGACGCCTGTCACACACCTTTGGTGGAGCAGCAGGGGCAGAAGAACAAGCAGCTGAGGAGGGGTTCAGGTAAAAGGGAGTCACACTTTCAGGACCACTGTACATCGCAGGTGTCCTTTCGAAGGGTCCTGCCTCCAGTTTCTCATTCATGTTCTCTTCTTTCTTTCCACCAGTTTTACCACTGCCAAGATCTGTGTGGCAGCAATCTGAAGGGCCGGAAATGGATTTGATTTGATTTTACTTTTTTCACCCCGTTATGGATGCTGCTTTTGTTCTGTGGGCGCAGAACTTTGACCCCGTACTGAGAACAGCGGAAGTGTTAGGTCTTTCCTTTTCTCCAAGTCGCAACCCAACAGAGCTTAACGAATGGTTGTAACTTCAAGCCTTAAGACCACTCTCAGAGACAGCACCTTATTCTTAAGCCTCACTTCCTTCCTTCCTTGTGCTATAATCAGCCTGGGACATCTCAGACTGTTGCAGTCCACCAGATAAACTGTTGAGCTGTCCTCTGCTCGTCTGGAGTCTGGTTGTAAAGCCCTACAGTTGCCTTTGGATTTTGGCTAAAATTCTGCCCATGGTTCTAACTTTTTAATTATAACTCATTGTGTGTGGCATGTGTACACTGACTGCAACTTTCCTTTTACTTTTCTCCCAACAATTTATTTTGTGCTCTTTCATATCATTGCTGTCAGTGGTGTCAACACTGAACTGCATTCAAATTCTTAAGGGATTTGTCCAACTCTATGGACAGCCATGGAAAAGTGCCATGGATTTCTATTACTTACTGACTATAAATGGAAATATCATCTAAAAGAAAGAGAATGAAATCTTGTGTGATGTAAAGATCACACTCATCTTTTGATTGATTTCTATTAGAACTTTTTTTTTTTTAATAGTATTATTTCTTCTGTGATATAGATAGGTAAACACCATGGCACCTCTCATTACTTTTATCTGGTGGGGACCTTACACAGAAGGCTTATGTGCCCACATGCACCTATGTGTAACAGAAGGGGGTTTTAAAAGAATGCTATCACGTGAACCAAAACCAGTAAAGGCTCTTGAGTATCGAGATGATGTCAATAAGAAAAATGAGGTTTATGTCAGAAAAATTAAAGAAAAAAATTAACAATTACCTTGCAAGAAATCTTGTAAATGTCTCCTGTTCGTCCCTCACCACTCACCTCGTGAATGAAATCCCAAGACAGATGGTGGGTTGAGACCTTGCAGCTTTTCCCTGGGCACTGCCTTCCCTGTCCAGCCCAAGTTCCACTTGCCCGTCACTGGGATTTCAAGGACAGCCCCGGAAATCCCTCCTGAGGGCTCTGTGCAGGCACAGCGTAACTCCTGGATGAGGAGCTCAGGCACCAAGTCTGATGCTGGCACATGTGCTCTCCATGCTTAGTGTCAGGGCACGCAAGACTCAAAGAAGTTGCGCTCAGGTATATAAAATTTTGTTACGGATTAACCCTGCTGTTCCCAAGGTAAATGGAGTCCCTGGATGAACTTTTGTCTTCACTCTGACTCTGCACAGAGAGCCTGGTGTAAATCTGTTACATCTGTGATCAGGGTTTGGAATGTTTGTTTCCTTTTTAACTTATCTAGAGAACAGGGAAGGGAAGAAAAAGAAGACTTGAGTTTTGTGCTTTAAACTAAGAAATAATTAAACCAACGTTAATGTCCAAACCAGACCTTTCTCCTGGTCTAGCGATGAGCATTGTTGGAGTGGGAAGGGAGGAAGGTGTTAAGACAGGATTTGGGTTTATGTTAGTGGTTGTAGGGAACTGCCTAGGAAAGAATAAACAGGTTCAAATTTACTTTAAACTGAATATTTACGGATTGCAAGGCTGCATCATTTACATTTATGTATGAAGACATACAAACGCTACAACAGGTGCTAAAACACTAAATAGAGTCAAAGAGAGGAAGAAATTCAGCAGTTCAAAATGCAGAAACCTTCAGAGAAGGGAAAAATTCCTGACCAAGACAGAGGAACGAGCGTAGCCAGACTTGGAAGGAGATCAGAGACAAGGAATGAATGAATTGCCTGAAAAAAACAAGCCATGTGGCAAGACAGGGGTGATGAAATCAGTGAGTTAGAAGTTAAAAGAATCGGTGCAAACCAAGAGGACACCAGTCAGAGCTGTGGAGGAGGATATCACTGAGCAGGAGCTGCGGCCACTCCCATCGGGTAAGCGGCATCCCGGGCAGTGGAGCTGGATGCTGCTGCTGCTCCAGACCACACCAGAGATCCACCTACAGTGGATGGCACATGTGTGCATGCAATGTGCTCATCAGCTCGTTAGTGGCGTGCAAACCCATCCTGATGACACACGAGTTGCATATCTGATGCTGTCTTCAGAGTCTGCTACACCCAAATTCAGAAAACAGGAAAAAAAAGAATTCTCTCTAATAAAGGTTCTGTCTTCCTTTTGTGTAATTGTATTTTCAGCCATCCACAATCTGCTTTTAAAGGACATTCTTTTATAGTTTTATCTGTTTTCCAGATAAATTGGTGATAAATTACTGCCTGCAACGTTGTATTGAATCCCAGGCAATACGGATTTTGCAGGGAGAGATCTATCCCTCTGTCAGTGCTTGGGTCAATTGCATTTTGGTTGTTGTGATTGTTCCTAATTTTTGTCATATTATGCCCTGGCAGGTCCCAAAGCTCCAGTCAGAGATAGAGATCCACTGAGTGTATAACCTGGAAATGAAACATTAACTTGTTTTTCCAACTTTTCTACATTTACAGGTGAGTGTTTGATGCTGAACTCTGGCCAAATTAATAACTTGAAAGGATTCCTGCAGCCTTGTAAGAGGTAGGTTATTTTTGGCTGAGCAGGCAGGAGAGGCACTCGTGCTTGAGTCTGCCCTGGAAAACTCCCGTCCTTTCCAAAGCTGGGTGACTGGGAGGGGAAGAATTGTGTCAGCTGAAGGGAGTATTTCCCAGTCTTTGCTTCCTGTGCCCCTGGAAAGGGGACGACAAACTCTATGGCTCTGCAGTGGACACCAATAATTAGAAAGTCATCAGGACATGTCTCTACTGCGAGTGGAGTAGACGTGGAGGTGTAATAACCCCTGTCTAGTCTGTAATAACACCTGTAGGCAATAACTCCTGTATGTCTCCCCAGTGGTTGCTCTTCAGTTCCTTCTCCTCTTATGCCATAAGCACGGAGGTCGAACTCTACTTTCGAGTTCACGAACGTGCACAGTAAGTGCTCAATGATACATTGAAAATCCTACCTTTTTTAAAAAATCAGTCATTTGGAGATTCTTAAATAGAGGCTTTTTAATTAATAAATGCTTAACAGTTGGGACACGTGAGTTCATCAGCCATTTTTGAAAATGTAAGCAGAAATCCATTTGCAGATGTTGTCATATTAAGAATGACTGACGTTAAACAGTCCATTAAGTAATAGAAAGAGACATGGAGGGGGCAACTTGGCAGCTTTCATCTCTCCATATCCCGGACTCGTAAGGCTCAGCTACACTCCACTCCGGGCATCATTTTCTGAACCAAGGTGGCATGTTTCACTTTTTCCCTGCCGAGGGACGGCGTGCCCTGGAAGTCTTTAAATCACTGAATCACATGAAAGAAATGAACTCAAAATAGTACTGACTCAGAGAACTTCTTGAATATAATGGCTTTAAAGTGATGCAGGGTGTCATCAGAGCCTGCTCTAGTGAGATCCACTAGACCCTCTCTAACTCATCTCACTTCATTGTGAAATCTGCATTCGTGTGTCTGACAGCAAAATCTCTCAGCCATCAAAACTCAGTAAAAATCCTACAGTCAGTGTGTGAACAGCTGCCTGGTTTTGAGCTGGATGGACATCACTGTGAGGTCTTCTTTGATTGCACTCCTCTGTGCCCTTCTCAGAAAACATGAATTTGTGGCCGTTGGGACTAACTTAGCGTCTTTGTTAATGTTTGTACAAATTTCTCTATGGCCAGAAAAGGTTCTAACTTAGAATAAAAGAGCCAACATAGAATACAAGACTTGATAGACCTGTAAGACTCACTGAGATATTTCTTGAGCTCTGCATTTGCTTATTCAGTTTTATTTATTGATTTATTATTTAGAATATATATTTATTTTTATTCGGAATATAATTGGATCGTGCCAAAGGATAAATCAGTTCATTATCATGTTTTGTGTGACAGTTGCTCACCCAGCATATTGTGGACTTGTCTTGCTGTACGCTGGACAGTTTATCCAGAAGGATACTGTGAGAGACAGTATCAAAAGCTTTGCTAAAATCCAAAAGCACCACATCCACTGGCTTCCCTTGGTCAACTAGATGGGTGACCTGGTCATAAAAGGAAATTAAGTTGGTTAAGCAGGACTTTCCCCTCATGAACCCCTCCTGGCTGTGACCAATGCCTGCATTGTCTCTCAAGGGTTTTTCAATAACTCCCAGAATAACCTTCTCCGTTATTTTGCCAGGCACTGAAGTGAGACTGACAGGCCTATAATTACCAGGGTCTTTCTTCTTAAGCTTCTTGAAAATTGGGACAATATTTGCCAGCTTGCAGTCTACTGGGATATTTGGCTTCTCTTTGGGAAAATACTTGTATATGTGTTGTCAAGGGCTCTGAAAAATGTATAAAGCAGGAAACTTAATAATAAACGTTAATAAAAATTCTCAATAGAAAGAAATCTTTTTTCAATGTGATGGAAAATCTGGGAATTGTCACACCATCTCCTAGATTGTATCATCTCCCATCAGTTCACTCAATTAGGGATTAATGAAATAACAGCCCAATTCATATCAACAGCTGGGTGCTAATGCGGTGGTTCCAAACTGGACCCGGCAGGAGTTAGACCTTTCTGTGGCACAGACACTGTTGGTCTTGCAGAGGCAGACTGAGCCCGAGCAGCAGACGCTGCCTCTAAGCCCTCGTCCCGCAGCAGTGAGGGACCACAGAAAGCCATGGAGCTTCCCCACAAACTGATGGCTGAGATGCCACTTCTTGGCTTACATCAGACAGATCCACGCTCTTTGCCATTTTTCTAGGAACCCTTGTGAAAAAATGCATGTTTTTCACTATAATTTTTCAGCCTGAAAAGAAGAAATTACGCTGGGAAAAGAATATTCCCCAGAGAGCTCAGAGGCAGGCTGGTTCGTACAGCCACCAGCCACTCGTGGTTTACATACCTGCAGTGCCTGAAGTCTTGCTGAAACCCACCCTGGATAGCTTTAGATCAACAATTTCAGGTACCACCCAGCTGGTACAGCAGGATATTTGAGGCAGGACGACCTGCTGAGTTTGTACACTCCATGCTGGTCATGCTTTGCAACCCCTGCTGAGCTTTCTGGCTGTGGTCCAGGTACCAGTCAATGCACCAAATTACCTACAGGACACTGCATTTGAGTAGTGACTGTTGAGGATACACTGGGTGCTTCTGAACGTGGTTCTATAAATACCCAAAGTGCCTAAAGATGCAGAGGAGCAAGGAAAGGAGCGAGGAAACAAGTTTCTCTTTTTCTCTTGAACACAACAGACCTTTGAGCCTTTCTCTAACCCTCTTTCCTGCGAAAAGTCTCAAATGATTAAGTATAAGAGGTGAAGTAAGTGCTTGTGACAAATCTGTAACTGTGACTGAGACTGCACCTTTCAGTACGACATGAGTTAAAGGCACAGGAATTTCTGATCTCTAAGAGAAATAAAGCAGTAAAATGTAGGAGTGTCAGTCTTTGAAAGAGTGCTTTCCAGGTGCTGCATCACACGGCTCTGTTCTTACAAGAAGCCGTGTAACACCACTCCGGTGTCCCTGTGTGTGTACGTGGGCACACGCCACATCCCTGTCGCTCAGACGCTGATCCCTGTGTAGGCGAGTTGTCTGTGACCAGTCTGGCACATCGGTGTCAGAGCACGGAGCAAAGTCTGCACTCTTAACCCACCTCGTGGGGGTCTGGAAGGAGAATAAGAGCTGTTTGGTCACACTTCTGCCTTCTGCAGGTAGCTGAGGGCTGCCTCTTCACCTCTGGGAAAATCAGAACAAAGTACTTTGTGCAAACATTTGTAGCTTGGCATGTCCAGCCCCACAAGTTTCCTCGATGTCCTTAGCTGAGGTGAACCTCTGAGATTCGTGTGTGAGCTGCTAGAGGGGTGTCCCTCCGCACTTGGAACAGCTTCTCCAGGCAGCTTCCAGTGGCACAGAATGACATGCAAAAGCAAAAGACATCCCTAGTTCTGGCAGATGTTGCATGGATCCAGAGAAGGTAACTAAATTTTTGAGGTTTTTCTTTTGTTTCGGTTTTGGTTTTGGTTTTGGTTTTTTTTAATTTCCTTGAAACTTTTGTGAGAACTTAATTCAGTGACCTGTGTATCAGGCTGCTATTTATTTCTGACTTTTGACTTTGTGTGTCATTTTTACAATTTTTATTGAGGCGTATTCAGTCTACATGTTGGTCTGAGCTTCTAAAACTGCAGGGACGATGTTGTACCACATGGTGATGTGTAGGTGTATTATGTTTAACCACCGTACAAAGCAAATGTTGAGGAAATCGGCACTTCCCCATCCTCTGTGTGTGCGAAGGAAATGAATTATATCTGCTGAGGGAATCATTACAGGGAGTTTTCAGACATTTATTGGTTTCAGTTGTGAATTACCACACACTATTAGCATACGTTTCTCAGTTAAACATATTCTAAATTATTCTTTTGGCCTACTGACCTTAAAACACCTTTTGAAAGGCAGGGGAAATGTTGATATGGTTATTTTGCTCCTATAGATGTACCAAACTTCTTTAAGCATTTGCTATAACTGCACATAATGATTGGGCCTTTGAATTCCCAGTATGTCCACGCAGTCAAATGGCAACTGGGACCAGATGGATTTTAACGTCATTTTCACAAAAATGATGGTGGTTTGTGTATGAGTTGAGCATGAAATTGAATCTTGTTTTTGAGAAAAAAAAAATCTTAAGATACCATGTCTCCCACTTTAGTGTTGCCCAGCCTGTTTTGCCCCCTTTGGCACAGCCAGGTAGATCACACTTACCTCATACCTGCCAGTGCCCAGACTGGGAGGAAAATTCTACTATCTCAGCCCTTATCAAGGACTGAGACTGTGAGAGACACCAGCGGGTACTCAAAACAGTCACTACTCCTACCCAGTGCAAAGCAAGAAACGTAAATGAGATGTTTAGAAGCCAACCCTGATCTGTTCTTGGCCGTTGCTTAAACAATAGCAAATGCACATCTTTTGGGCTTTATTTCACGCTTCCTTAACACATCATCACAATTACAGAATAACCTGGTTATACGTATTTAACGACTTTTCTGTAGTGAGAAAATTGCCTCAGTGTAATTTCTATCATAAAAGGTAGAGGATTTCTTTCATTCTGGAAATTAGGTGGAATAATTTAATTCTGATTTTCCATCAGTAATATTACAACACTGATTTTTACAGCATTTCTCTCTTGGGGCTGCGGCGTGCTTTGTACTTAAAATGGTATCTTTGCAAGTGATTAGTAGTTGCCCTTTGTTGGTTGTTATAAGAATCCATATGAGGTGAAAACAAAGGTTTTTCTATAGCTGTAGGTGGAGAAAAAAGGGGAGATGGAGGATTTTCCATAGGCAGTATCACCAGCAAAGACACAAGATGTAACTGCTCAGAGTACACAGCATGCTTTTCTGATGTTGGGCTGCCTGTAAATATCTACTTGATCTGTGTGCTTGAGGTTCTCATATTTTTATGTTTTGGGGGAAAAAAATCAGTGAAATAAGGGAGAAACATTCTCACATGTTGTGAGAAGTTGATGGTTCTAATTTTTGTGTGGTTAAACACTCCTCCTGTCACCTCGCCGGCTAATGAATAAATCTGTTTTTTCTGTGTGTCTGTAATTAAGAAAGACTAAAGGAATAAGTTATTCCTATGTAGTTTAGAACATTACTGAACATGAATTGTTTTCCTTCGGTGATTGTCACCTGCTAGGGATGACATAATGACATAATAGCAACCTACAGCATTGCTAAGCAGGCTCCTGGTTACGTTCCGCTCATCTCCTTTAAACAACTTCAATTTTCAGTAATTTTGAGGGGACTTCTAAAATTTTTGTGGACTGTAGGCAAAGTTTGGTTCAGTCCTAGATCAGCGAAAACAGGAGGAGGCTGAAACTTCCTGTACAAGGCAGGAGTAATGGCCACCCTGGCTTCAATGAGGGAACGGCTGCTGCTGTGTGGCCTGGCATGGATTGAGAAGCCATCCAAGAGCAGGAGGGCTGAACCTGCATGGATAAGGGAAGTCAGGAGACTATAGTTTGGAGACTTGCTTTATCACTAATCCTTCTGTTTAAAGATTAATGGACATTAAATATTTATGAACATTGTACACACCAGATTCATTCTGTAAACTAGGCTGGATAAAATCTAAGGAAACTTTTTTTAAAAAGCCAGGATGCCATTCAATGGGAAATTAAAGTTCATGTTCAGCTTCCAGTTTTGTGTGAGATATTTGTCACATTTTAAATTAAATGACATTCACCCACCTGTGTTTTATGAAAGTATTTGTATTTTGCTCTAGGTTTTTCCTAACAAATGAATAGAAAAGGCTGTTTACGTGCCATGTGCTACCACTAGAAGACAGAATGTGAGTTTCACCATTCAGTTTAACACAAAATTAAACTTCAGAAGTATCGGGACTTTGCAATAATTTTGTCAGGCTTCCCATCATGCTTCCCATGGAGATCAGAGAGGGATAGCACGACTCTTGTCACCCCTTGGCTGCATCCTCAGCTCTTGCTTCTGTTTGATCCCAACAGGATTTTCCCACCCTGTCTTAAGTCCACAGTTTGGCCTCCAGACATCAGCTCCAAGAGCAGGAGGTTGGGTCCCTCCTCACCCCTTCCCTGCCCACGTCCCTGAGTGCAGGAGCTGGCAACCAGTTACTGTCCCCATCCCAGCTGCACCAGCCTTGTCCAAAAGGGCTCGACATGATCCTCAGCAGTCCTGAGCACACCTTTAGTTTATATTCTCATTATCCCCTCTCATACAAACAACCCATACCCGTTTTACTTTTTCTGCAGTGTCCCAGATTTTCCTGCTTTTAGACCCTTGTTTGGTGATTTCAGCCTTGCTCACTAGCCAGAATCCCCCTTTACCTGCACTCAGACGATGAGTGATACCATCACTCACCCTGACACTCTCTTTTCTTTACCTTTAATGTATAACAATTCCTCCTGGTGCTGTTTTATTTCCTCAGCCCAGATTGGGATTGATCAACCACCTTCCCCGCCCTGTTTTGCCCAGGATCTGACACTCCCACCATGAGCGCAGCGTCAGGCGAGGGCTGGCTGTACGCAGGCGAGCTCTCCTCACTGAACAACTGCTGGACACTTTCTCATTGGCACAGACAGAATCGTTCTCTCTTTCTGAGGTCCAAAAGTCTTTGGAATCTCATTTTTAAATTTTTGTGTTCTCCTGGATGATTCTTTCACAGTTCTGAAATCCTTTATTGTGAGTCACCAATTCAGGTCATTTTGTTAGTTTGGAAACTGCTGTGAGGGTTGCTTCAATCTGAGAAAAAACCCGAGTTCCCAGATAGTTTCATTTCAGAGCAGTTAAATTCTTGGAAAAGTTTTATGTTAGTTTTCATTGCGGCTGCATGTTTGATCAGTTAAAGACAGACTGCGCTGTTTGCTCTCAAAGTGGAAATTCCTCCTATCTTGAAACGATAGAAAACATTGGGTTTTACGTGGTCATGAAACAAATTTTAAAAGTATTTCTACCAAGGTCGAAGACTGTATTTCCGTTTTTTGTCACAAAAGGAAACAAAACAACTCAGAGTGTATGGAACGCTTGAAATTAAATATTGCAATTTACAGGATAATAAGGAAACTGTTTCCTTTTTAACAGAACTACAGAAACTAGTGGAGTGGTTTTGAGCATCTCTTTTCAAAGCAGCTGGGACAGCAGAAGGGCAAAGAGGGCAAGTTACTCTCTTTGGACCTTAAAAATCCAAGCCCGTGGATGTCTCCACCTGGTAACCTTGGCTGGCTGGGCACATCCACTCAGCAGAGGCAGTTGTAGCGTATGCAAAGGCAGGGAAAGCTGAGTTCTGCTGAAGAAAGTGTTTGATTTGTGCAGCTGAGGCAATAGTTGTGGAGCAAAACCTTTTACTAGGGAGAAAGAATTAAAACAGATAAAATTTCTCACTTCCAAAACTCCCCTTGAATGATGAGGGGTGAGAGCAATAAAAACCAATAAAACCAACAAAATCTGACACCAAATTTAGCAGAACTGCACAGCAAAATGCAAAAAATTCCATAGCCAGCTACATCACTCGAGCTGCTGACAAAAATTGTTTGAAATGGCTTATCCACTGCAGCACTGAGACACCTGTTCCAGGTGGTTTTCAACCTAATGAAACCCATCGCTCTGTTTTAAGCATTTCAATTGTTTATCTCTCTCATGGGAAAAAAGTTTCATCATCATTCCCCATGCTCACACCCTTCTTAGCCTCCTTACCCAGGACTCAGAATAAAAACGTTCTCTCACAGGTTTTCTTGCTCTCCTGGCCCGGCGGCTGGTCTGTGCAGTTTGCACCCCTTGCTCTCACGTGGTGCTACAAGGCATTTAGTATTTAACTGTTCCCCAGATTGTCAGGGAAACACTGAGCTTGTGAATGTGATGAGAATCTGGACCTGTAACAGGTGGACGTCTCAGAGATTTGACGTGTAAAATACAGGTAGCACAACTCGATCCCGGTGCACAAGATGCCCCACAAACTCGCTGTGCCTAGCGAGCTCAGCTTGCTCCGCCACCTTTTCTTAAGAAAAAGAACTGCGTGAATCCCACTATAAAAAGGATATTTTAGAGGTCCCAGTTGCTTAGTCTTATGAATAAACTGCTTTTATCTCCTTTTTCCTTCGTCTTTGTGTTTAACTCAGCACAATCATCAGAATACAGTTGGCATCACAAAGACTACGAAGGATTACAACTGCTCCTTTCAGCGCCTGCCCGTGAGTGAAAGGTTAGCAGATTTCGTACACACGTTTTAGTTACATCAGTGCTGACAATTGGCTTTGAAATGGGTTTGATGCTGGAATTACAATGACTTAGGGTTTTACCAGCCAGAGCCTGGCTGAGACTCGTGCTCAGGGGGCTGCCTGTGAGTGTCGCTTTGGTTGTGGTCGGAGGTTCTCGGTCTCTGAGAAGAGCGAGATCATAAAGCAAGTTGCAGATGTTTCAGAGAGAGAGAAAAGTAAATTGGTACGTGCAGGACAAGGACGATACTTTGACTTTTTGAACCAGCTGTCAAGGAAATGGTCGTTTCTCTCTGCAGGGTCAAAAGAGCAGTTTGAAGAAATACGTGGTCTGTTTTCCTGCAGTTCCTGGGGATCCATCAACCCGTCCAGACGTGGCTGTACATGAATTTAGCAGTTCTTCTGAGCTGTGGTAGCTGTTGTGCTGTTTCTAGCTTGGGGCAAACATGAGCTAGTTTGGCTTAGGCTGCTCCCCTTTTAATCACTTCTCCATCACATGTGTTATCCCTTACAAAATTCACAGAGGTCAATCCAGCCCACTTTCCACCTGGCCACCCCTCACCCCTTCCATTTCCACACTTACCAAGGGGACACCACATGCTGTAGAAGCAAGTCATCAACGTCTGTTCAGCCTTGTCATATCTGTACTGCACTTGACGTCATTTTGACAGGTGTGTGTGATAAAAAACTTAGCAATTGTAGCTTACACGGTATTTTTGGCAGTCTTTCTAGCAGCCATTTCAGAACGTCCATAAATGTGTGAGAAAATATCCTTCTGTACCGAGTAAATGACATTGCTCTTTCAGCAAAACTGAGGCAGGTGTTCGCCGGCGTATAGTGGGTGGCAGATAGGAAGAGAGAAGCCTTTTTAGCTTTTGGCTTTATTTCCCCCAGCAGTGCCTGACTTCAGAAAGGGTTTAGGCTTTCCAAACTTGCTGGGATGCCTCTCTCCCAGGAGAAGCATTTGAATAGCATTTGAATACTCTTCTAATGCATGGTAATGGACTTCTGCCCTAACTGCCCCATTGCTGTAATTTTGTTTCTTGCTCAAGCGACTCTTCCAGAGTTTTAGGTAAAGAAAAAAACTTGTGTCAGTTGATTACTCATTGTTGCACACATCTTGTTTTATCAGGATGTGTTGGCTGTATGGGTTTCTTTAACCTCAAGGCTTCATTGAGGAATTCTCTAGTTTTTCTTTGGGTGGCATCTTTCCTTTTTGCTCACTGCCTGCAGCAGGCTACCTTTTCTCACTCCTCAAAATAAAGGCAAATTTTTACCACGGTAGAATTAATGCTGATTTATTTTTACCAGGCCATGACAGCATTCAGCACTAAGCAGACCCCTGAAGCATTTCTACAAGGACTTACAGGACGTTGATTCATTTTCCATATCTTCTAAGGCTGTCAGCAAGAGCAGTGATCAGGGTCACCTGTCTTTTTGCAATGACTTATCCTCTCACAACGCTTCTAATCTCATTAAGTGTGATAAGATATTAATAGAATTTGCAACATGGACTTATCATAAAGATAACTTTTCCTGGAATTAAAAAACAAACAAACAAACATTTCCTTTCTCCATTTTAGAAGGTGCTACCTTTCAGTTTTCATTAACTATGCCCTTTCTAGGAAAACGGAGCACATCCTGTTTTGTTTTCATTCACGGTAAGACCTTTCTTAATCATTTATAGGCCTGAAAGAAGTGTTGTATGTCCAAAAGCTCACTTACTTCCTTACCCAGCCGTAGCGATCATAGTGGCACTTTGGCAGGAATAAAGTGGCTGAAAGGTGGTAGGACAAACTTTGTGATTTAAAAGTTTCTGGAAAACTGATCTGTTAATATGAGATAACAATATGTGTGGGTTTTAAACTTAACCAGCTTCACAGTCTGGAGAGAGTTGCACTGCCAAGAAGGTACCTCTTAACTGCGTATATTCTCCAGCAAGAATAGCTTGTCATGTCTCTCTGCCATCAGCCCATTGTTGTAATTGTTTCCAGTTTTAATTATGTTGGGATGTGCTTTACAACTGCATGGCTTTTGTTGAGTTGTAAAACGTGGGTGAATCACTCTCTTCCTCAGGCAAACAGACAGATCCTCACTTTCTTTATCTGGAAGAAGCAATAATATGTGTAGACTGGCATAGAAACATAACCAACTTACCTCTTCCTTTTCATTCCCAGCCGAAAGAATGAAGCATAGTTCAAAGCTCAGATAAATAATAGTAAACAAGTGAATAGAGAGGCTCAGGACACATTTATTTAGCTACTGGGGGAGGAGAGAGAGAGAGAGTAACAGACGAGATTCTTGCTGCAAGCTCGTATCCAAATGCTTCCGAATTTCAGGTAGATTTATCTCCATAGGTTTTGGGTTTGTGACTACAGTAAGTCCTATATGAGTTGCTAGGGACCCAGGACTGTTAAAATGATTCTCAGATTGCTTCAAAATTGATTGGTAAGAACAGAAGTTTAGAAATCTTTTCTTCTCCTGGTGATTCATATCCGCTGTCACTGAGGAAAAGGGAAGGCACAGACTAAACGACTGCTGCGACTCCCCAGAAGTGTCCAGGGCACTGCAAAGAGACGTTAATCTGATCTGCAAGTGTTCAGTGCCACAAGAGCCTCATCTTCCATAGCTGTTCATACTTACTATCAGGCAGGATATCTCATTTGGTTCTGTGTGTTTAAGCACATCATTTCACGGAACTACCTGCATCTAAATATTCGAGGTTTACTTTTCTTTTGAACATGAGAAGGATTAGCAGTGCAGAAGTCTGAAACTTTCAGGTGTAATCTAGTCTTTGGGGTTTTTTAAGGGAAAAAATCAGACCACTGTTAAGAAGCTGACAACCAGCATGCACTTCTGAACATATTTCTTTTTTTGTTCGTTGGTTTCCTCAGCCATGTGCTTGTGACAGACTCACAGAATGGTGTAACTCAGCCAAGAATGCAGCCCAGTCATAAGTGTACATCTACCCTAAAAATGGTTTAACTGGGCACCAGTTACAGTAAAACCAGTTAGTGTGAGCACGTGCTACCAGCTACAGGTTTCCTGAGCACACACAACAGCACAGGCGTATTTCTACCTCAGTTCTTGCCTACGGCAAAGCTCCTTGTTACAAAGGCAAGGAAGGAAGGAACAGCAGGTGATCTTGAGCATCCTTTAAGCCTGTAGATCTGCCTTGGCTAAGTGCCTCTTGAGGCCAGTGGAGAAGTGCGAGTCCTGTCCTCACCATGTCAGTAACTGTTCTCTTTGAGGTTAAAGGATATGGACAGAACTGTGAAAGGTTTTGATTGTGTTATAAAGGTGGGCATCTGCTTATAAGACAGAAATTGCAAAAATGAAGAACACTTCCTGATGTTAGCTTTATTTCTACTGATGGCATCAGTGTTTCACATCTGCTACACGTTTGTTTGCCATAAGATATTTCTACTGACAACTGTGTCCATATCACCGGTCTTACTGAAGTACTGGAGAAGGTCCTTCCAATCTTTCCAGTTCTTCTCCTGGAGAAGACAGATGCCTTCAGTAAAGTACAGGAATCTGTTCACTTTAGCAACAAGAAGGAGAATAATCTGGGTACAATTAATTTTCATGATGGATTTATTTTAAGGACATTTACAACTAAGTCTGTAAAGGAAGTTAGAAATGTGAATCCTGCATCTCCAGGTGCAGAAACTGAAGGTTCAGATGTTTTTCCTCGCCTGCTCTGACACTTGAGAATCCCCAACACTTGAGTGTTGATAGTCTCCGTTTCGGATCTAAATGGCCCTCCTGTGAAATTTTGCCTTCTGCTTCCAAGCACCAGGAGCTAAGCTGTCCGCAGGAAGAATGAGTTGTCATAACTTCTCACGGAACAAAGAGTGCCATTCCCATGAAAGGGACTGGTCTTTTGCTAGTGAAAGAGTGACCAAAGAGACCTTGAGAACCTCCCTCCAAACAGCACATGTGCATGCACCACCTGCCGAAGGAGCTGCAGTTGGTGAATGACTTGTTTAATTTCTACCCACTTACCCAACAATGTAAAACAATTCTCTGTGAATTCACTTGCCTCTGGCAGGAATTTAATCACACTAAAACTACTTTGCCAGGTGCATCTGTGGCAAATGATGCAATTGGTAATTCTTTAGCCTTCAGGCAGCCTAGAAGGGACCCATTTTGTCTCCCAGTGAAATACCAGCATTCCTAATTTTTCAGGGAAAGAGGCTGTTCTGCTAGTCAGGAAATGCCTTTAAGATCACCTGAGAGCACAAGGAAAATGGGAGTCAGGGTCTTTGAAAACAGCTTCCTCCAATCCGTAATCTGAAAAATGTTAAATATCAGAGTTTGACCTTGACTCTTCCATCTCCCTGTTGCTATTCAGCTGGATGCCCAGCACAGAAACCTGGTGCAGCGGGAGCTGGTGCCTCGAGCACTCCTCAGTGACTTTCTCCCCACTGATACGGGCAGAGGTGTAGCAGAGCCATCGTTGCTGGTGTCTGAAGGGCGGCTGGCACACCGGTGTATGCAGAACACACCGTCCTCTCAGACCTCGCGCTCCTCGCACTGTCTGAGATGGATCCAGTCTCTACCGCCTTGCACGATCGCTTACACCAGTGCAGGAGAGTCAGGATGGGATTTACTGCCTCACACTAGCAGCTGTGAGTGCAAGACCAGAGAGAACGTGGACCGTGACTTTCTGGGACATTGCCCAGGGGTGATGCAGAGACACAGACAGAGCTGTACCAGCTAAGCAGCCCCCAGCTGCACTAAAAATAGACACTGCTGTTATTCCCAGTCCCTCTGCTGTTAGGAGGCCAGACCTTGCAGTGACGCTGTGTGTTTGATCCTGTTTGATTACAGGGGTGTGGATGGTGAGTGGTCTCTTGAGATCCTCCTCACAGAGCTTCCCTCACAGGCAGTGTAAGATTGTTCTCTTACTGCCATGTGCAGCCTGACTGTGCTCTGGCTCAGTCTGCAAACTGTATTATTTTAGGTGGCTCTCTGACACATTTTCAGACCGGCAAAGGAAGACATTTAAAAAATAACAACAATTATTACTTCCCCCCCACCCCCACCCCACTCTCCCCGGTCCTTTCTTCAGAGATACAGGCTGAGACATTTCTAAGCTTCTGTCTGCTGCAGCAAACACAACAGAGTGCCTTCACAAGTCAGCAATTTAAAGCAGCCCCAGTGGGGCTCCCTGTGCCCTACTTGACAGCAGAGTCACAGAGTGTTGTTCTGCACAAAACACAGCAGGAGAGTTTCCAGTAGAAAACATCAAAACATTGATTCAGCTGTTCCAGAGGACATCTGCTGCTGCAGTGGAAGCCAAGCTGAAAGTGTGGTTTAGTCTTGTTTCAAGAGATATCTCCTCTTCTCTCACCCCTCCTTTCCTTGGTAGCTTTAGCTGAAGTCCACAATTTATAACCCATCTTGGCACGAAATGTGTGTGTGTGATCATCCACACTGCCTCACTACTTTGTCTCCATGCAGGGGCCAATCTAGGGCTTAGAGAACCATTCTTTGCAGCCAGACCACATATATTTTTTGCATCTTTGTTGGTGTCTTCATGTAGAGCTGACATCCAGACATACACTGGCTGGGTTTTTCCTCTGAAACGCTATCCATGACTACACCCAACAAGAAAGAAGCAGCTCAGCCTCTCCTTCTGTGGCGCTGTTGGGCTCGGATCCTCTTCCTTGGACCTCTGCTCAGAGCAGAGTCTTGTGCTCTGTTGGTTGCTGTCTCCAGCATGAGATGCAGACATCCTTCTCCTTCTTCTGATTGCTCCTGTGGGACCCAGGACTGAGAGGGCACTGGTCAGTGTATCAGGGTCTGTGGCAAGCTCTCTTGACGCTGCTATTTCTTCCCTTCTTTAGGTCTTTCCTCTGCTATATTCCACACCTTTTCTCCATCCTCCTCCCCACATTTTATAAATGAAAAGGGACAATCCTTCTTTATAATTTTCTATAACTAAGAGTTGAAACTCCCTCCTGTCATACTACAAATGCATGCCAGCTCCACCTGTGCTTCATCAAAGCCAGAGAGCAATTCATTTACTTTGGTCTGCATTGGCCACATTGCCCAGTGCTAGACCTGTAGTTCCCCGTTCTGGTATCTGAGCATGTTATGGAACACCTTAAACAGAGAGCTTGAAAATACTCTCTAAAAGCATGTGACTATGTAAAACAAAAGAGGATTATGTTCTCAGCCTCACTCCCTGCTCTGCCAGCTGCCTGCCATGCCAGGATTGGAGGCACAGGTAGAATGAAAAGGTTTACTTACACTAATGGGAAGATCTCTCTCTCTTATGCAGACAGTAGAAATTATGTTGGCTTGGAAAGCAGATGGTTTTGGTAAGTGTTCAAAGCTTGCTCATACAGCACAGTTTCATCATGGTTTCATTGGAGTAGAAGCTTCCTCTCTCTGTTTCTAGCTCAGCTGCCATAACCACCTGTTCCCAGTTTTTATAGTTGTTTGCAGAATTAGCACTGGGCAACATACCAGTATCGTTTCTTAATCCTCAGGGAATGTGAAGCTCATCAATGCCAATATTGCAGTGCTATATGGGACGATACCACCGTTTACTTCTCTGGCCTTATCTTACTCCCTCCAGCCCTGTCACACCTTTATACCTTCTCCTGTTTCCCAGAGCTGAGCCAGACAAATCTCCCTGTGTGGCTTCTTGGCTTCAAGAGTGAGGAGAGGTGAGAGGAGGTGGGGTGGAGCTGTGCTGGTGGCCACTGTGTTAGGGGTTGAGCTTCCGAGTAGAACTCAAGGTCCCTAACGCTCCTTAAATCCCTTACTGATATAGGGAAAAGGGAAACAAAACTCAAATCTCGGAATATATGGATGGGAAACTGAAACAAACTTTTAATAAAAATTCTAAAATATTATCATATCACACAACTATATATTAAATGCAAAACAGGAAACAATACAGTAAGAGTTAAAACACTGCAAAGGGAGGAAAAGGGAAAAAACTACAACTATGGCTGATTGGCCACAGGCCAGGAGATGACGTCACGCCAGGATGGTAGCTCAGAAGATGGCGTCTATCCAAAATGGCGGCGGGCCAAGTGATTAAAAGTTTTTAACAGCTTAGAGAAGTATTTTAACGAGTTCGCAGGGAGACCTTTTTCAGTGTCTGCAAAAAAAAACGTTCAAGGACACTCCTGACCGAAGCGGCGGCTCAAATGCAGATAAAGGAAAAGCCCTCGCGGCCGGAACGCGAAGGGGGGTGAGCTTCCCCCGCGTCCGAATCCAGCGGTAGATTCTCGCCGAGTGAAAAATATCTCTTCTCTTACCCGATACGAGAGAGAGATGCTGACTGAGTCACCCAACAATTCACACAGAGCTGGGCGCCGATAAACAGAAACAGTTCTGAGTTAGGCCCCGGGTGGAGGGGCAGGCCGCAGGCTTTCGGCCTGGACGGTAGCCAGCCCTCTCGCTGTGGCTCTTTCTCCAAAGCTGTCCAGTGTCCAAAGAGGAGGAGACTCCTCCTGGCTGCAGGTTTTAAGGAGCATCTGTCGGAAGAGATCTTTTGACCTGCACTTTTAGCCAATGGGATGCTGGGTTTATGGAACTTGTATGAAATAATCCCGATACTCTATTGGGCACATTTCCAAAACAAGGAAGTCTTGGCTCAAACTGGGACACACTGTCAAGACATCTCTGCTTGGCTGTTGTTACCCAAAGCATCTAGATTACAACCAGTGCCAGCAGGATGACACCTCCACTGTGCTGCAGTGGAAGGTGTAGCTCATCCTTTTGAGAGGTTTTGTCCTCTGAAGGCATTTACAGGAACTGACTTTCTCCAGGTTACCAATAGCTCAGCAGCAGCAGACTGGGAACAGAGCTCAGCTTTTCACTGTCTGCCTCTAAGCAAATATCCAAATAACGTGCCGTAGGTGTCACATGCACTTGAGGGAAATATGAATTAGGTAAAACCTTCTATTTTCATCATGGGGATATTCAGTATCTATCTGGGAAAGATTTGCATGACCGTGCAAACCGATGTATGATTATGAGTTGAGCTGGTGATGGTCGTGTTTGGTTTGGCTTGCTTTGTGTTTTGGTCTTGCTTAAGACAAATCTGGGAAATAACTGGGCCATGTTGGCAATATTGTGTAATCATCTAGATTAGATCCACTTCGACAGGCAGGGAATTTACAAAAACGTATCTAAAGATGTGGTTTATTTTGTAGGAAAAAATAAGAGTAGAGCTGACTAACTCTCCAAGTCTGAAGCTTCTCCTCGCTTAGGATAGAACACGTGTGGCAGTGTAACAGCACATGTAAGAAGCTGGTGTCTAGAGAGAAGAGCTGTACCCAGAAAAACAGAAACTGAATATGGGAAGTGAGCAAGGGTGCATGGCTATTGAATAGCCGATGTTGGAGGTCAGGGTCTGTGTTTGGAAGTTGTAGATGCAAATCTCTATTTTAATTTTAGACAAAGCACCATTCAGAACTTTAATCACACCTTGAAAAATTCCTGCTGATTGAGATAAACTGATACTTGTCTCTCACCAACCACTAATGCTTTCCTAGACCTTTGCTGAAGTTGATATATTCTTTCAGCAAGTTGTTATAAAGGAATCTAAATTTCCAGTGATAAAAACCCCACTTTCTCCGTGGTGGTCCAAAGTAATCCTCATTGGGTTTGCTTATAGAAATATTCTGAAAGAAGAACCTTTGTTTTACCTTGCCTTGAGCCGTGGCACAGGGGTACAAACTGGAGGTACCATGCTTCTCTTTCGCCTCTCTTCTCCTCCTGCAAAGGGAGTGTGTGTGAAGCCATCAGATACTTCACTGAAGTCTCTTTAACTAGATGAATATACAATATCACTGAAAAATTGAGTCCCTAGCCAAGAATCCTGGATTCTGTAGCAAAACACAGGCTTGTGACACATTAAAAGCCCATTAATCAGGGTAAAATGTGGACCCCATGTAAGCGTTGACCCGATGGCTTTGAACCCAGGTATGAGCATAATAAAATCGTGTAACCAGCAGCAGTAGTTCAGTATTTTGCAACACTGCCTTGGCACAGCCAGCAAAATGTATAAGCATTTTAAATAAGTAAGTGAGCAAGGTGTGACCTAAGGCACGTATGGTGGATTTTGGGAAACACCAGTGACAGAAGTCGCATGGTAAAGAGCAGCATAAGCTCAAGGGGCCACAAATAGGCAGGACATCCTGCTGAATACAAAAGGAGAGTGACAAAACCCAAAAGAAGACAAAAGTTTTTGGGAGCAGATGAGATTCCTTTGGGGAGTGAAAGGACCCAGGACTGAAAAGCAGCCAGTGAAAGCAAGGCAAGATGGGGCAGAAAGAAGTTGATCCTTCTCTCACCAAGGCCCTCTCGAGCTGGAACACTTTGACTGCAGTGACATTGGTCTCACCGCCAAGGCCACCAAGGACCGTGGCCAGCAGCACTCGCTGGTTTGTGCCCCCACATCCAGCTGAGGGTATGAGTTGGAAGACCATCAGTTGGGTTTGTGTAGTGAAACACGGTGAGAAGGGTGGGCACAGACCACCAGCAGTGTCTTCTTGTACAGCTTGAAGTGTGGCCTGATCTGTCAGCTGGCTGAACGCTCCCGTCGCTGCCATCCCCAGCCCCCTGACTGGTGGTGATAGGGTTCTATATGCTGACACACGTGCCAATACCGAGTTTTTCACTTGTCACAATCTAGTGGAAAATCCCTCCTGTTCCGGGTAAGCTTACCTGACAAGCAGACAGACAAAAGGTTGATTTATTTATAGATCCTCTGGAAAAATGAGATTCACACTCTTTGCTTTGCAATTCTGTATTTTATTAACAAAGTTGCACTTTGTCCTGTCCCATGAGGTTTTAAGTGGAATTTCAACAAGGCGTTTTTTGGTGTTTGACTGAAAGTTTGAACTTGGGCTTCATCCAAGGAGTAAATTAAATTGTGGCCCAGCAGCCAGATCTAGTACTTGATCTTGAAAAAAGAATTAAAATGTGATACCTGAAGCCACAGAAAAAAAGAGGTTTTTTCTTATGTTTTGTTTTGTTTTGTTTAAATCAAATACATTTCCTCAAACCACTGATTGCATGGCAGAAACTACATTTTGTCTGTGATGTACAAATAACTGGTTGTATTTTTTTAGATAAGAGTAGCTTCTCACCTCCTAGAAAACTACTGCCTAATATTGGGCTGCGAGTGACTGCAAAATGCTGCAGGAAATTGGCATGCGCTGCCTGATTTTATTTTAAGGCAATCTTTTTTTTTTTCTAAATAAGCATTTTAATTTATTCTCTAAAAGCTTTTAAAGCAACAGCCTTTATCCTGCGTGAGACTTAGGTATCTCTTGAGATCTTGTTATAAAACCAATACTTGAAATAAAAGACATTTTCAAATAATAGTAACTTAAAACAGTGACAAAAGCCGTAGGTTGAACCACAATAGGGCATAAGGAAGCTGAACTTGGGCTGGCGATTGTGTACACCATAGATTCACTGGTAGCTGTTGTTAATTAGAGGAAGATGATATTGGAAGATGGGATGAAATTCATTGTCAACAACTCTGAGTTTCATTTTTCATCCCACTGTAACTTTTTTCCTGTTACTGATGGGAAAATCGTATTGGGGAAAGAGACCTTCATTCAGGCTGTGTAATTTTACGTCCTTGGCTGAGCCATCAGACTTCAGTGAACCGGGAGTTGCTAAAATCAGCTGGCTGGAAATCCGTGACAGCATTTCATCCTCACTGTGGAAATATTTCTGCGGGGTGATTCAGCTCTCTGGAGGCCAGCATTGTCTTCGGGGTGTGCCTCTCTGTGCTCCTTCTCCGCAGAAGGAGCCGGTGGCTGGCGGTGAGACCCTTAATTCAAGCACCACAGTGAAATGCCTGAAAGTATGGAGGATTCATCTGGACCTAAGTGCTCCCAAAACTGTCAAACAGAAACACTGTGGGTTGGTCAGAAGCTGAACCAAGGTCTCCCGATGGACACAAGCAAAAGGGACTTCTGTGACACTCCTCCACACTGCTGGCTTTGCAGCAAGGACTGGGTCAAGGTCATCACCTGGAGATTATGGCGTTAGATGTAGGTATCGGGGACATAGAGCCTGCCTTATTTTCCTCGGTGATGAAGCCAAAGAGTCTGGAAAGCAGGCAATTTAACTGATCTATGGTCCCTCTAACTCTTTGCCAAGCAGCCTTTTTCTCAGAATGTAAATTGAAATCAGAATCCTCTATTCTGTTTTCTTCCATCTGGCTGCAAGTGTTTTTTTCTGCTTTCCTGCTTTTTTGGTTCTGTTTGTTTGTTGGTTTTAAGAAAGTCAAGTGCAAAATACTGTGTCAGGTGCTGAAATCTCTTACTCTCTCATATCTCAAAGGCCCCTCTCATGCACATCAGTGTAAGTGAACAGTCTTTTGATTTGGTCACTTTTTGATGACTATAGCCTGTTAGGGAGGGATGGAATACCTGTCTCAAAGAGGCAAAGGGATCTTTGGCAGCAGGCTGACCAACTTGGTGAGGAGGATTTTACACTGAAAGACTTGGGGGGCAGAGTCCAAGATGGCAATGCTTATGCCATCCCATCCAACTGGGGAATAATCCAGGCCAACCAGAGCAGCGACAAGTGCTCCTTAGCT
This sequence comes from Bucorvus abyssinicus, assembly GCA_009769605.1. Lineage (NCBI taxonomy): Eukaryota > Metazoa > Chordata > Aves > Bucerotiformes > Bucorvidae > Bucorvus > Bucorvus abyssinicus. The sequence continues at coordinate 46,612,723 of CM020063.1, forward strand.
GCCTTCCAAGATGAGAGCCAGAAGGCCAACAATCTCAAGGGTCTGTACAACTATGGTGGGTCCTCTTGCACTCCTTCAGGGAAACCTTCTTGCTCAGCTAAGTCTCTGAAATGCCTGTACACCAACACAGGCAGCATGGGGAATAAACAGGAAGAACTAGACCTCTGGGTGCAGTCACAGGGCCATGATTTCACTGCAGTTACAGAGCCCTGGCGGGATGGCTTGCATGACTGGAATGCTGACATAGATGGCTACATACTTTTTAGGAAAGACCAACCAGCAAGGTGAGGTAGTGGAGTTGCTCTCTACATGACTGAGCAACTTGGCGGGGGTGGGGGGGGGTGTGTGGTGGAGGTGGGGTGGGCTGTTGAAGAACATTTTGAAAGCTCATGGGTAAGAATTAAGGGTCAGGCTAATATGAAGGACACTGTTGTGGGTGTTTACTACAGGCCACCTGATCAGGAAGAGGAAGTCTATGAGGCCTTCTACAGACAGATGAAAGTGGCCTCATGATCATGTGCCCTGGTTCTCATGGGGGACTTCAAACACCCTGATATTTGCTGGAATGGCGAGAGCCAGGCACATAGTCCAGGAGGTTTCTGCAGAGCACTGGTGATAACGTTTTGACACAGGAGGAGCCAATGAGGAGAGTTGTGCTGCTGGACCTTGTACTAATAGATAAAGAATGTCTGGTTGGAGATGTGAACTTGCCTGCAGTGACTATGAGATGGTGGAGTTCAGGATCATGTGAGAAAGAAGCAGGGCAATAAGTAGGCTTGCAACCCTGGACTTCAGGATAGCTAACTTTGACCTCCTCAAAGACCTACCTGGAGGAATCCCATGGGTTAGGATTCTAGAAAGTAGGGGGCCCAAGAGAACTGGTTAATATTCAAGCACCACTTCCTCCAAGCTCATTTGAATCATGTTACACAGAATCATGGAAAGGTCTGGTTTGGAATGGACCTTTAAAGTTCACCTAATCCAAACTCCTGTTGTGGACAGGGGCATCTTGCTCTAAATCAGGTTACTCAAAGACCCTTCCAACATAACACTGAACACTGCCAGAGACGATGCATCCATGAATTCTCTGGGCAACTTCTTGCAGTGTCTCACCAAACTCATTAATATTTTCTTCCTTATGTCCAATATAAATCTACCCTCTTTCAGTTTAAAACCATTACCCCTGTCCTGTCACTAGAGGACTGGTAGATCTCTTGCTGTCTTTTTATAGCCCCTTTAAGTACTGAAAGTCACAGTAAGGTCTCCCTGGAGCCTTCTCCAGGCTGAACAACCCAAACTCTCTCAGCCTGTCCTCGTAGAGCTGTTCCAGCCCTCTGACCCTTTTCTTGGCCTTCCTCTGGACCCGCCCTAACAGGTCCATGACTTTCTTGTGCTGGGGACCCCAGAACTGAACACAGTACACTAGGTGGAGTCTCACAAGAGCGAACTTGAGGGGAAGAGTCGCCTGCCTAGACTTTTCAGAATAATCACATTGCCAATTTAATATTCACAGTGGGTTAAACATAGTATTTTCAGAAGCACCAACTTTCTTTAAGTAGCAGTGACACCCAACTGAAAAAAAGCTTCCCTTTGGAAAATTCTTATTGAACAGAACTGTAACATTCTCCATGAATGAGGTGGGGAAGGCAGCAGATATTGTATATCTTTCTTCCTTATTTTTTTTCTTTCATTCCTAGAAGTCAGCCAGATCTCTTCATCTGCCTGGCTGTGACTCACACAACACTCTCATTGCTGCTTTATGCATTGTTTGTTCTAACTGTACACCCTCACACGTAGACTGTAAGTACTCTGAATCAGGCTTGAGTTTTAGCTCTACCTGTGTACTATCCATAGGGACAAGCAGATTCACATTTTTTATGAGGGAGGGACTCTCCATAGTGGCCATATAATCTAGCCGTTAAGATTTACAATTAAATCCACCCTTATGCTCAGTAACTGAAGTTTGAGGAAGCCAGCTTTTCTAAGGTTTGTTTTGCAGAATTTAGAAGTGTAGATGTTATGGAGTGTGTGGTTTTGACCTTGAACATTTTTCTGACTAATTGTCTCGCCCTAATGCAATACTCCAACTAAAACTGACACCTTACATCTCTGGTGGTTCTCTGCATGCAGCTCATGAAAATGAGGAGAGGGCCGAAAGACTGAATACTTTGTGTCATCTCAAGTGACAAGAAGAATTGTGAAAATGATTAAGAGCCTCCTTGTTAAGATTCCTTACTGGTAGTACGCCTGTCGGGAGCAGTTGATGCCTAACCCACAGTGGCCATGGATTGAAGACAGAATTCACTTACAGAAGAACACATTTCTTTGTCCTCGATGAGGTGTTAAAGCCCAGCTGTCATTTTAACACCCCCACAACTGGTATGTCATGTATCATTTATAATACATCTTTTTATATCTGGTGTCTCCCTTTACTCCTACTAACAGATTCTTCTGTTCAACATAGTGTTGGGCTTCGACTTATTACAACTACAGTAAAATGCTTCAAGAAGAGTGCTGCTGTTTTCTGTCCTCAAAACAGCCCCTGCTTTTCCCAGATGATTACTCTCATCTTCTTTTGAAATGCCTTGAAAATCCTGGACCCCGAGAACACGTGGGGTCTTTAAACAAACAGAGGCATTATCTGTATTGACAGAAGAAGTGGTCTGTTGGTGTATGGCTGAGCCAGAAGCAGCACAGATGGGTCAAAGATGCAAATGACAATCTCACTGAGGCATTACAATCCTGGGCAAATTTTAAAAACACCTGGTTGTTCAAAACATCTGTTCCATCCAAGAGTGCTAAAACAAAACAAAAATTAAGGTTTCTGCACTGGGTTGGGCTGGGATGCAATTTTCTTTCTAACAGCCCCCATAGGGCTGTGTTTCAGAGCTGAGACTAAAAAACATTGATAGCACACCAGTGACTTAGCTATTGCTGAACAGTGCTTGCACAGCATCTACAGCTTCTTTGTAAAAGAGAAAGGAACTTTTTGTAAATTAGACATTGCTTGGACACTTGATGAGGCATCAGTCTGCTGGTGGGACTGCCTTTACATCACTTGGTTTTTTTCCCCTTTCATTTCCCTTTTATTGGTTAGATGGTCTTCATCTCAACCCATGAACTTTTCTTGCTTTTCCCCTTCTGATTCTCTTCCCCATCCCTCTGGCAAGGACGGAGAAATCAACTGGGTGGGGGCTTAGTTGTCTTCTGGGATCAGTCCAGTGCAGTTCCCAAAATGTAATTTAGACTAGAAGGGACGTATCCAAAAGCTTTTTATGTAACAAAACTGAAAAAGATAGAAACTCTGGTCTGCAGGTTTCAGTTAAGTCTTTTTCAAAAGAAGACTCATCACCATGCTCTCAAATTGTCCATGAAATGGACACATGCATAGTACATGGATATGACAGGGGAATTCACTCTAAAAGCACGATCTTGATCCCAGCTGAATGGTCATACACCTGAATTGTCAATATGTAGGTAGGCAGTTTCCAGAATTTGCAGTGGGCTTTCATGAAACCACAACTAATACTGGTTTCTTTCACTGAAATTTGAATTAAGGCTTACAAAATGTCAGCTGTTTAAGCTATCCCAATTAATTTGGGGAGTTGCTGAGTGTCTATGGCAATGGGCAAGTATCTTTTTGCCTGGGGCAGGGCATGGCTTTATCTGGTCATTACGCAGGTCCTGGCCATCTGCCATCTGACATTTAGGAGATGTGCCTTTCAAGAGGAGTAAAAGGCTGGACAGATTTACCAAATTATCTCTTGTTACATTTTTGTTGTGTCCCCTGTTGAGGAAAGGTGTGTTGGCAGGCAATGAACTGATCCTCCATCCAGGCAAAGGTGCTGTAGGAAGCGGGACAGAACACCGTTGTTTTAACCGAGATTTCCAGGTGACTGAAGAGCCAAGCCACTTGGACCTGGTGTCAAAATCTTTGGACAGTTCGTTGAGTTCCCGTGCTGTGGCAGATTCCTCTCATCACAGCAAGGGGCTATATAGTCAACAGGCATTATTACTAGTCCTTGCCTTAGGTTCCTAAAACAGGAGTGATACAGGCTGACCATCTCTCTGTTCCCCTAATGGTTGTTGTCTGCATTAATTGGATACTTTGACTAATTACGATTTACTTTGGAGTAAAAAAACTCCACAGCCAGAAGAGACTGCTGGATGATCCAGCTGGGCCCTCTTCTTCTGAGCCAAAACCAGGAACCATCTGGGCACGTCTAGCTTTAAGCTGCTGAATTCTACTTTAGTTAGATGACGCAGCTGTAGTCACTGGGAGACTTAGTTGTGAACTACTTGTGGAAGATATTGTATGCCCAAAAACCAGAAAGCGCACAGGAATTTTTATTTTCCTTTTTTACAGTGTAAAAAAAGAATTGCTGCTGGTGCCTTCTTGGCTTCTTCTCCAATAAATCTTTGCCTTTCCAGCTATCAGCGGATGAGAAGTAATGCTGGAGAGCATGACAGGGTCCCAGAGCTCTCTGAATCCCAAGGAAGATGACACAGGTCAGGTTAAAAGGAATTCAGTCACCGAGTTCCTCTATGATATCAGCAACACAATGACAGCAACAGCCCTTTTTTTCAGCAAAATGATGTTCTCAAGAGGATTTGAAGGAGAGAAAGGGTTCCTTCCTGTCTATACAAGGACAGGCAGATTTTGGCCCTCTGTTTGCAACACAACAAGGCAACTAGAGGAAATCCTGGAGTCTCACAGTGGCACCAGGTCCACCAGGTCTCACCAGGCACCAGGTGAACATGGGTGCACACGTAGGACGGGCAATACAACAGAGGACCTACAGAAGACCCACGTCCTCCCCACACAACTGCTGACTGGGTGGATATCTCAGCCACCTGAGATGGCTGTAGGGTTTTGCACAACAGTGTTGTACTCCCTGTGCCGTCAGAGGCAGCGCACTGCAACCTCGGCACTGCTTATGTTCATGTCTTTTCAGTGTGACTAGTCTAATAAATATTAATTATTTCTGTGTACTGTTCTTTTAATAGTAACGCCAGAGTTTTTCCATTTTACAGATGGCAGAGGAGGTTAATGACCTGGAATTTCATAAGCGCTGTATCATAATTATTATACCAGTCGTTAAACCTCTAATGGTATTTTTAAAAAATGGATGAGATAAACGCTTGTCTCACTGTTCTCTCGTGCTCCAAGCTGCTCTGAATCTTTTCCTATTTGCTGAACTCAGTGGAAGCTGAGGATGTTAAACTTCACATAGAAATGAGGTTGGCAGATCAGTGGTGTGTTTCATCTAATATCGTGCCTCTGAAATTAGCTACATTTGTAGGGAGAATTAGGGTGGCCTGGCTTGTGAGTGAGGACATGCTGGGCTCCATTCTCCTCAGGTTTATACCTTTTATGCCTGTGGACATGGCACTTCAGTCTTCTGTCTTTATTTCTTCTGCCATTTACCTTCCTTATTGACCGCAATTGAATGAATTTCAGCATAAAACCTGTACGTTCAGGACAATGAGCCCTGGGCGTGCTGCTGCTAAACAGAAAAAACCCTGCAAAGCTACAGAGGCTGCTCAGTCTCATCAGAAGAAGAATAATTTACTTTCTGTACATGTTTTGATGAAGAAGTCCACTCTGAATATTAGGTTTTCCTCTTAGATTTGATAATTTGACAAGTTTTTATATCAAAGCCATTCTGCTGGGTATTTAATTAGAAGACCTCTAAAAGGGCTATTTACACTTCATCCTATGGTTAATATTTGGCAATCCCTCTGTTTTATGGCAGACTTACAATACAACCTCTATACTGTCTGGAATTAATTAACTTACAAGTAAGTTACCTAATCAATGTACCTGCTAATCCTCCCTGTCTCCTTTTACGACTTTTTTTCAACCAAGCTGGTATAATCTCCTATCACTGAGAACCTGCTCCGCAATATTAAAAGAGTTTGAAAGTGGTATCCATGCCCCAAGGTGGGTGTGACAGATAACATATCTTCTCTGCAGTGTCTGATGGATGGTAATATCCTACACATGCTTCATAAAGTTTAACTGCTCGCAGAGGAAGTATTAAGCATCAGTACAAAAATGGGTTCTAGGTTTGAATTTTTCATATCTCTTAAAAAAGCTTATGGGCTATGATCCTGTGTTTGCTGTCCCTTAGACCCGAGCTGGCATTGTCAGTCCTGTGTTGCCATATTCCCTTGGCCCTCTCAAAGTCCTGCAGACCTGGTCTAAAGAGGAGCTGTGTCATGCAGCCTTGGTGGTCCAGACCAGCAGGAAATGAAACGTCAGAGAAAACAGTGAAAGGGAAATTCAGGAAAATAGCTCAGTCAATACGACAGCAAAAGACCCACCTCGGAACCATTTTGATATTTTTTCCTTCATTCCTTAAATAGTGAGATCCATGAGAGCTGCATTTTTAAAAAAAAATCGAAGGTGTTTTTTTTTAGGGATACAACCGTCAGCGTCTGTTCGGATCTTTCAAATTTACAGGACAAGGTAGTTTGTGATTTTCACTTTATTTCATGAACTCATTAGGAAATACAAAAAACAAACTCGACAACAGGGGCCCAACCCCCTTTTGCCCAGACTAGTTTCTCACGTTAATTCATTTATTCACCATTCAAATCAAAAGATTTCACAACGGACAACCTGCAACTCTTCATGTCACGCACCTATGAGCAGAGGGAAAGAATCAGTTCTCTCCCGGCAGTGACAGTGCTCATCCTGCCCCTCCATCACGGTGCCGGCATCCCCTGCACCCCAGCAGCAACCAGGAAAGCCTCCGCAGATCAGCTGCTGCTGGATCCTCTTCAAAAGCTTTTTGGGTTAACGGATGTTTTACACCCTCCAGCCTGGAGGTTCGGTCTGTACCGTTTCCCAAAGCCAGTGGATTTTGAGGAAACTGCCAGACAAAGGACAATGGCTGCAGGAGACAGAAGTTTGCAGGTGCTCTTGGCTGCATAACGGCCCGTTAGCTCTTCCTGGCCACTGTCCTGGCTACCCGCTGCTCCCACCATACGTCAGGCCTTCGCACAGCTGGTTTAGCCAAGATCTAAGCAGGACTTGAGCGAACAGTCGCAGACAACTTCTGTGCTGACGTTTGGAAAGTTGTCCTTAGCAGAACCTGCTGGATTAGCATCCTTCCTTTGATACGAAGGTGTGGGGGCGTTTTGTTTACCAGGCTTGGCTATTTTCAACTGCTTTCATGACAAAGGTTTTTTCCCTTCCAGTCATTTGCTGCAGGGCAACATCCAGACTTTGTGAAAACAGCAAAGAGGGGTATTTGGAGAAAATTCTGAGTGCAGTTTCAACCTCTTCATAGCGATCTTTTCTGTCTCCCTCGTGCTTCCAGCTCTCTGCTGGCTCACGCTGAGGAACTTCATTGTTCACAGAAGGGACAGTTTCTGCTCGAGCTGGTGCACCGGATGCTTGCAAGGTTAACAGCCCTTGTTTCAAAGGGACATCCAAATACGTTTCCACCGTGTTGAGGTATCTCTGGATTCACACTGTTTCCTCTGCTTGAAGCACTATCAGCTGATAAATCCCTGGTCTCCTACCCAGCCCTTTTCTCTGCCACCTTCCCAGAGTCCCCTGACACATTAACTTCCATGATGGATGAGTTGACTTGCAGAGTATCAGTCCTTTGGGAGAGCAGCTCAATGAAAGCAAGACATTTCAAACCACTCTGTTTTCTCTCCAGCTGGGCTTTCAGAGGACTTTGCAGTTCATGTCTATTGAAGTGTCAGGAGAATGTTTTCCTGGGAGAACAGGGAAGGAGAGAAAGCTTTGCATGAGGCTCCAACAGATCAGTTGTTTTCACACGGCTGCAGTGAGAACTGGCATCACAGCAGACATATATAAAACAAGGAGTTTTCGGTAAAGAGCTGCCTCCCTTTACAGTCGGGAAGCAGTGTGGCACACGGAACTGTGAACAACAGGGGGAAATAATAAAAACAATAATCACTTGCCCAGACAGACAGAAAATGACAAACTGGTTTAGCTACCAAGTCATTGAAGCATTTGTGTCGGGAGGAAACCGTGAGTTCCCTGAGCTGGTTTAGAATATGTGTTTTTATTCTGTCTGGAAAGGAAAACCAAAGGAAAGACTGAGAAAACCTCACCCACGGCTGAACAGTTTTACCAGTGTGGGCATTTTTTCCAATACGACAGGACTGGGGCAAGCTCCTCATCTCGGATCAGGCAGAGGGGAACATCTGGAAACAAACTTGCCACAGTTTTAAAGGAGTACACTGCTCGCACTGCCACCAGATGTGATGGGACACAGTCTCACACTGACCAAAGGTCTTACTCTTTGTTACCAACACACTGTTAAACACGCTTCTGCAACATGTCTGTAGGAACGAGAGGGGAAGTCACCTCTGTGTCAGATGTTGCTCCTGTCCTGGCCCCAGAGCAGACCCGGGTGATGTGGAGCCTGCAGGAAGCATCATAGGACATTGCAAGCACTTTCCCAGGAGTCGAGCACAAAAACACCGCCTTTGAGGGTTTTGCCGGTGCCTGAAAGCTAGGCAAGCTGTACGGAAGTACGGAAGGTGTAGTCTTGCGTTTCATTTAATCTTGCTGTGGTTTTTCTGCTTGATTTGTTCAGTGTATTCAGTTAACGAAAACAAAAGACAGTTGCTTGTGTATCCTTATTATTATTGTTATACAGCTGTTTTTTATGAGTGTAATGAGTGGGACCACCACACCTTGCTAAATTCAATGTAAGAGGTGGAGCAGGCATTTTGGGGACAGAAGCTGTGAAGTGGGTGGGATTATAACTGCCCCTTTCTACTAAATTTAATATGAAAATTTTCTAAAGCATTTGTTCTATAGGGTAGAAGTGCTGAGGCCATGTGTAAATATCATTCACTCATTTAGATGGAAATGGAAAATTGACCTCATATTCTAATCATTAAACCATTGAAGTTGGGTAGGAAAGAGTGTGGTCCAAATCCTTAATTCACAGGGATTTATTTATTTATTTATTTATTTAATAGTAATGGGTTGTGGTGTAAAACGCATTTTAGAGAGAGAATCCCATGAGGAGATAATACAGCAGGCTGGTGAAGTCCCATCAAGACTGAAGATGACACCGAGCAAGGGAGGACCAGTCAATGTGCACAAGGGCAGGGCTACCATCCAAACGGATGGACTAGGGGGGAAGAAGGAGGAGCCAAGAGGAGCCCCTTGCAGTTCAGCCAGGAGCCCTGGGTGAGCAGAGCCTTAGAAGTGATTTTGGGTGGGAATCAGAGAAAGGCGCAGTTCCCATCAGCCTTCATGAATAAATATCTCCATGTGAACTATCACTTTGAAGATCTGATTCTTGCAGCAGACTTTCATAACATTGTCCTCAGATGTTCCATAACAGCAGCTTGGACAACAGGCTGTCTAGAAAATGAGCAAACCAGACAAACTGAGAAGCTGGAAGTGTAATACAAATTGAATATTCTCAAGAGGTTCAGATGACATCCAGTGAGTAGCAACACAATTTTCATTAACAGAAAGTCAATAACAAAACAAGGAAGTAAAGAGCTGTTGTTGGAAGATCCTTTTGCAAGGAAGGAACTTCTGAGTCCTGCGAATGATAAGAGTAAGTCTTGATCACTCAAAGATATGTCTAACATGGAAAGTGAGCAGGTAAATTAGGAGGTGCTTAGATTCTACAAAGAAGGGTGGCAAATAGTCTCAAGATTTTGTCACCATCGTGATGCGAGGAGCACAGGATATGTTCGAGCAAACAGTCTGTCAGAAGACTTCAGTGCCCTGGTGGGCTGTAGAGATAAGTGTTTGCAACACAGAATCGCTCATTTGGCTCTGGGTTCGGTCTGTTATGGAGAGGAAGATGATCTCGTTTGGTATTTATTTCATGAGTCATGATGTAAAGCACATACACTTTGTTTTCAAGCTCTTGCAAGGGAGTAATAGCAACGCAGTATGTCAAGTCAAGTAGTGACCAACCATGGTGAGTGTTTCCTTAGCAGCATTATCAGCAGTTATTACTGAGCTGAGATCCACTATTCCAGGAAAGAGCTTTCACTGCTCCCAGCACGTTACTGCAAAGACTGTTTCGATCAGTCGATACCGCTTGAGAAAAGAGAAGGGAAAGGACAGGGCAGGAATTCAGAAAGACTTCTGACAAATTCTTGCTGCACAAGCAAAAGTATTTTAAAAGAAGTTGAACATTCTCCATTGAAAAATATGGTGGTATTAAATCTACTATCTAAGGAAAATATAGATTTACAGTAAATATTTCAAAATCATAACGAGATGAATATATTTTTCCTTCAGAGCTACAGCCTGAGACTCTCACTTTGGTGTTAACATTTTGCTTCACATTAAGTTATATCTCCAATTTATTCTCAACTTGATGTTAAGAACAGCCTTGAAAGTAAATATATTGTTCTCAATGTCTTTGAAAATATATATCACATCTTCTGTCCCTGCTCCGCAGTGCTTAACACTGGTAGGAAAACTGGAAAAAGCAGCATTTAGCTGCTCTGTGAAGAAGTTTATCTTAAGGGTTGCAGAAGGAAATGCTTTATGCTCAGCTAAATATGGAAATTTTGAACATATACCAAGAAATAACCAAGTGAATCCTGAGAGGTACTTCCGTCTTTTATGAAGGGAATCATCATCTGAAATGTGTCGACAGCAGCTTATTGGTTGTTAATATGTTTAAAAGGACACTGGAGAGCACAGCCAGCTTCATTGACTGCAAAGGAAAAACTTATTACCTGTATCACCAGATGGGGAGAGTTGCGGGTAGTCAAAATATTGACTACTTCAAATGGGCTCAGTAGTTTCAGTCTTTTTAAACAGTTACTAAAGGAAATTTAGATTCCAACTGTGATCAGCTTTCTTTCTGTAATATCCAAGCTTTGTGCTAATTGGATAATGGTTTCATACTAAAACTGAATCTTCACCAAGGATATTCAGCAAATAAAGGGAAAAAAATGAGCTATTGGACAAGCAGAAGAGGGTATTCAAGCTGTAGCTGCAAAAACACCACCAAGGTACAAGAAAAAGTTCTTTGGAAACCCAGTGTTTACTACCCTTGAGATTAAATCAGTCCTCAGACAATGCTGAAAATGTCCTGTCTTTGTTACCAAAGCATCCACAGTTTCACCTTCTATACGCAGTCAGGCAGTTGCATGTGCAAAGCAGCCTCGCCACAGGCAGGTCCAGTTCCTGCTGGGCAATGGGTGAGTTGGTCAGACCCAACCACCCAACACTACTGGAGTGCCGGGACCGCAGCTGAACATTGGCACCACAGGCCGGCATCCACACAAAGCATCCCCGATCAGTGGAAAATGTTCTCACAGGGTGCTGCCCTACTACGGTCATGATTTTTTCAGCAGTAAGTTGAAATCTCTCCAGGGATGGGACTGTAGCACCTCAGACTGTCAACAGCTAAGGCACGTCTTTACCATCCTCTGCAGCCCAACCTGTCAAGAGCTCATGCTCTCAGATGCTTTCTCCAGTCTCCATATTGCACTGACGAACCACCTTTTGCTCACAGAGGACGTGCTGCAAAGCTGCATCAGGGCTATGCAAGGGGCGGGCATGGAGGGTGGACACGAGCCACAGTGAATGGCCCAGCCTCCTTGCGTGCCCTGAAGGAAGCACCAGTGCCCACCATGACACTGCTTGTAGACAAAGATGACCTCCAGCCTGTGAGATGTGGCCATGCAAGCAGGGCAGACAGCACACGCTTTTCAGGCATGGTGCAACCCCGAGGACTGCTGTGCCCATGGCCCCTCTTTGGTGGGAAAGCAGGCTGAGGGTTGAAGCCAGTCAGCCAGATTATGCAAGCCAAAACCAAATATTCATGTATATATATATGTCAGTCCGATGGGTTACTTTCCGTGATGAACTCTCTGGACAGTTGCGCACATCATTCTTTCTCTAGTCTTTCAAAATCCCTCAGAACAGCCATAGTTTTCCCCTCCCTCTTTCCTTTTCTCCCCCTACCCCAACCCCACCTGCTGTTCTTCAGCATTCTTTTGCATTTCAGCCAAGATTAATAATGCTGGTGGGCCGGAGCATTTTTTAAATAAATGACTTCTCCTATTGCCCCATTCTAAGCATCACTTTGGATTTTAATCACTTGCAGAAGGTACTTTTTTGCCTCTCAGCCTCCTCTGCCATAAGGACCCCTCTCAGATATGCAGTGCATGAGATTTATGATGTGGATGAAAGTGCAAGTCACTTCACTGCTATTTCCCACTACTTATCAATAACATGAAAAATAAATTAAAAAAACACCCAAGAAAGACTTTTTCTTTTGCTGTGATGAATGCTCAGAACCTTCTGTGTATAAAATCAGACTCAGTGTAAATACAAAGAAATTAAAAAAAATAAGAGGAGGGGGGCGGGTGCAGTGTGTGAAGATAAGGTCAATACTGGTACCTGTATCAAGAAAAGGAAAGCTGCTCCAATGGTCAGGTTAATGTCTGTGCCATCATAAAATATATCCCTGTGTTGTGATGTTCATAGGATTGTTTAGAAAACGGTGTGCCAAACATGGTGTGATGCACAACTGACTTCAAGTTTTGGATAAAGCAGCTCCCTCAAGAAGAAGGTTGGTGCCCTTGTTACATGGGTGTCCCAGTTTGAGCCAAGACTTCCTTGTTTTGGAAATGTGCCCAATAGAGTATCGGGATTATTTCATACAAGTTCCATAAACCCGGCATCACATTGGCTAAAAGTGCAGGTCAAAAGATTTCTTCCGGCAGATACTCCTTAAAACCTGCAGCCAGGAGGAGTCTCCTCCTCTTTGGACACCGGACAGCTTCGGAGAAAGAGCCACAGCGAGAGGGCTGGCTACCGTCCAGGCCGAAAGCCTGCGGCCTGCTCCCCCACCCGGGGCCTAACTCAGAACTGTTTCTGTCTATCGGCGCCCAGCTCTGTGTGAATTGTTGGGTGACTCAGTCAGCATCTCTCTCTCGTATCGGGTAAGAGAAGAGATATTTTTCACTCGGCGAGAATCTACCGCTGGATTCGGACGCGGGGGAAGCTCACCCAGCTTCGCGTTCCGGCTGCGAGGGCTTTTCCTTTATCCTTATCGGAAGAAGCCGCCGTTTCTGGCAGGCGAACTCGTTAAAATACTTCTCCAAGCTGTTCAAAACTTTTAATCACTTGGCCCGCCGCCATTTTGGATAGACGCCATCTTCTGAGCTACCATCCTGGCGTGACGTCATCTCCTGGCCTGTGGCCAATCAGCCATAATTGTAGTTTCTTTTCCCTTTTCCTCCCTTTGCAGTGTTTTAACCCTTACTGTATTGTTTCCTGTTTTGCATTTAATATATAGTTGTGTGATATGATAGTATTTTAGAATTTTTATTAAAAGTTTGTTTCAGTTTCCCATCCATACATTCCAAGATTTGAGTTTTGTTTCCCTTTTCCCTATATCAATAAGGGATTCGGGGAGCGTTAGGGACCTTGAGTTCTACTCGGAAACTCAACCCCTAACAACGGGATGCCCATGTCTGGCCTGAAGTTTCACTGGAGTATATCAGTCGAGGTAGTTTGGGCTCCAGTGCTTTTCCCTGGATGTTACATACTGAATTCCCTTGGGAGCTTTTGAAAGCTGAAGCAAAGGGAAAAATCGCATCGTTACTAGAGGCAGCACAAGATAGTTCTCTCACAGTGAGGAACAAAATTAAATACAACCTTGATGCTTAATATTGACTTTATCATATACCTTTAGGGACTGTTTTACCGGGAGAATAGATGACAATCAATTGAAAGGCAGCAGGATCATTCCCGTTCATGACGTGTTTTGAAAATGGTGGGTTTTTTTACTTTTCCTTTCCAAACCGGAATAAAATCAAAGACTTTAAAATTCTTTTGGAAAAAATAAAATAAAATAAAATAAAATTAAATTAAATTAAATTAAAATAAAATAAAATAAATAAACAACTAAACAAAACAAAGGTAAAACAAAACTATATTAAGGACTTGGAATTGAAACATGGAGGGACACACACAATTATACTGCATCAAAAATGTTCAAAAGAGCATGTGAGTGAAAACTGATGAAGTGCAAGATAATAAACTACAGGTTCATGGTTTTGCTTTTATCTAGTCTGAGCTCATTAGTTCAGCACAGATTAACAAATAAGAACCCAGATTCCCCTCTCCCAGGGCAGGTCTTTGCCCAGCAGGTAGCAGACAAGGAAAATCTTCTCTTTATTTTCTTTCCAGTGTGTCAGAAATGTTCCATGAAACTTGGTGTTGTCCCAAATATTGTGATCCTCTCTCATTAGGGTTGTTCCCTGTCAGCACTGTCTGGCTGGAGGTTAGCATTGCAGGGAGATGAATGTTCCAGCAACTCGTACGTCTAACGTCTCCTCGCTCTCTGTCACTCTGCCTTTTGAGTGGAGAATGTGCTGGCTGTGCTGATTGATGATATTTTAGTCACAACGCCTAGCGATCAGATGTTCCTGCTGATATAAACCCTTTAACCTGCCTTGGAAACGGCAGAACAAGGAGATACAGCTTCAGGATCACAAACTCTAAATTTAAAAGTGGGCTTTAGGCCAGAAATATGGAAATGGGAAATCATTCTTACTGCTTAGAAATGAAGACAGGATGGGGTTTTTTTGTTCTGTTTTGTTTTGAAAAAATGGTCAAAATTTCCCTTGCAAAAAACCAAAAAAATAGGTTGTGACAAGTGGCAGTAAGGGAACCTGAGGCACAGGAAAAAGAAAAAGGAGATATATAAAGGAAAGCAAGCCCAGATCAAAGAAATTTTCTAGATACTGAACAGTCATTGTTCATTCAACAACAACAAGGAAAAAAAAAGAAAAAAAAAAGAGAAGCCAGACTTCAGGCCTATGACACTGACCTTGCTGAAAGAAATTTCAGTGACGGTGTGCAGCAAAGTAGGTCTAAGGAGCCCTTTCGCTGCATCTCGTTGAGCTAATCTCTAGAGGCCAGGGAGGATGTAGAGGGGAAGCTGCTGCCTGGCAAACCAACAGGTAAATGTGAAACCAGTCCTAAACATTCCGCAGAGACACCCAGCAAACAAAGTTCCTCCCTGCCTTCCTTCCTCCCCTCAGTCCATGCAAAGCCACCTCTTGTCTCTACTTTCCTTGATTGTTGATATGATGTGTAAAAGTCACCTGTTGACGTCTCAAAGTTCTGTCTCAGATGTAGGAAACACCAAACACCAGACTCTTCTGGTACCTAAAGCCTCTCCTGATTCTCGGGCAATGTCAACAGCTGGTGATATCTGAGGACTGGTGTGTTCTGCCTCACTCACCAAAAAAAAAAAAAAGAAAAGAAAAAAAAAGAAAAATTGCAATGTAAAAAAAAATTGAAATTAAAATAATAAAACTAAAATTAAAATTAAGTTTCCTGTTTCCTTTTACTGATTACTCATATATTTGCATTAGAAGAGACATCAGGTGCAACTTCACATTTTTGTGACATAAGGCCATTATTATTTTTACAAATCAGTAAAACAAAGACCACTTCCCCTTTCCCTGTGATCTGCTGAAGAAATATTGACCACCACGACCTTGCAAAGACTGTACCATGGTGCTATACGCTGGTAAGGCAGAACGAAGGCAGCCCGTGTCCTTCCGGAGGTGAGCTGACACAGAGCCCACTTGCTTTTCAGAACCTCGCTACGAGGGGGGAAGGAGGGAGCTGTACACAAGGCTGGATATTCTCAAGAGGAAAAGCAAACAGCCCCAGTTGTTCTGCTTCCCCACAGTTTGTTTTTCTCATGACAAGTCCTCCGTAGCTGAACACTTCAAGGTGCACATTTTACAATCTACTTTTGCCACTTATTGAGCCAGGAGCTCTTAAGATGCAGCCCAGCTCGCCTGTTTCTGAACATGGTGGAGCGCAGGTTTTGGATCCTCCTGCAGTTTAAGTGGAAGTGCTTGAGGCAGGGGTGGCTCAAAGGCAATTTGGATCAAGGTGCTCTAGCCTTAATCACTGTGTTCATCTCCATGGTGGTGAGCAGTGTCCTGACCTGAACTACTGGGACAGTTTTTGACTTGCGGATTTTTTGTTTCTTAGAAGAAGTGAAGATAAAACCATTTTATCTGAGAAAGCGTTTGTGGTTTTGGGACAAGGAGCAGCAGACATAAGTGAAATATGACAGTGGAGATTAAAAACCAAGTTTTTCACCGTGAGGACAATCAAGCACTGGAGCAGCTTGTGCAGGAGGTTAGGGGAAGGTTGTTGCTGGAGTTCCTTTGAGAAGTGGGCACGACCCTGAGTAGCCTGTTCTGATCACATGGCTGACCCTGTTTTGAGCAGGAAGTTGGATTCCAACCTGAATTCTTCTTTTTCTTATTTTCTTTTTTTTTTTTCCCCTTAAAGATCTGTGGAGAAACAATATTGTTTACAACTTTCTTTTGCAAAATAAAGTGATGGCAGAATAAATATTTAATCCTCAGAAGGTCAGGGATATTCTTCTGCTGGGTGTTACAATCCTCAGTGGTGGGTAGGAGACCTCTCACCACGTGGCCATGTGGGTTGTCTGGGAGCAGAGACCTTTTCTACAGTGCCTGTGAAACTACCTTTATTTTGCACAGAGCTTTGTGCCAGAGAGGGAAAACAGTCTGATTCTCTTCCGTCAAAAAGTCTTTCCCTGTGGTCAGTTCATCACCTGCAAGGCAGAGGTTTCTCTTGCCGCAATCCTTACAAGGATCTTCCTTGACTTGGGCGCCCAGTTCCCGAGGAATTTCTCAGTGAGACGGACTTTGTTCGTTAGGCAAAGGCAGATGGACCCGGGCTCAGGTATTTCTGACAAACTTTAAAACTATTGTTACCTGTGTTTCACACCCGTTTTAGTTGCTTTTGAAGCGAGACAACACTATGATTTATATACCGGGTCAGGAAAATATGTCGTTTCAGCTGACCAAATTGTCCGCCTCATTCAACAAGGCAGAAGAGTAATTTTCAGGTTTGAACATTAGAGGTACACATGTCAGCTGGGTATAAAAATTACAGGAGAGGAACATTTTTCTTGTCACAGTGCCAGCACGTTTCTCAAAGCAGAGAGGGGCATTTTCTAGGTAGTTTCAGATGTGTCATTGTTTAATGCTCACCTGACGGGAGCAACAAGAGACTCCAGGCACGTCCAAACCACCACCATGCCAAGCCCAGTGTCATGCACACGGGCAGAGAGACGGTCAGCATTTCATTCAGCGGGGAAGGCATCTCACTTTCCCCTAAGAACGGTTTCATCTCTTGGACATTGCTTTGGTGACCTGCCACAACCACAGGCATGATGCAGGTGAAGGCTGTCTCTACTCTGGTGCTAATGTGACCAAAATGAAGCGAGACACCACCAGCAAAACATGTCTGGGATACAAAAGAGGCATTTGAGCTGACTTGTCAGTTTTGAGTAATGCGAGAGGCACCAGCCCTGGTGATGTCTCGAAGGTGTGTGGTCTCCTGGTGTTACCTGTTCCTAAAAACCAGGAGTTTTCTGGGCTGAAAAATGTATGCTAAGAAATTGATGGTTTCACCTCACAGTTGTAGAACTGGTTCTAAAGTGAACCTGTGGCTGAGATTTGCCTTCCATCGGATTTTCCCAGATACAGAGTTTTCAGCAGGAAGAACCAGAGGAATGACTTATCCGAACCCTGCTAGTTCAGGTTATTTCTCTACTGTTACGCTCGAGAAGAACACAGTTGGGCTCTAAACGTAGTCTCTTGGTTGCCTTCTAACCTACCTGCCTAGTTGAAAAGGCTGCTCTCTACTCCAGAGCCAATGAGCGGATTTAAGTTCCTCCAGGGGGTAATTTGTGGCATCTGAACTAGACACTGCCGAGCACGTTGTCGGTCTGAACTCTTCGCTCTTTACCTGCTAAACATCACCTCAGCTGTGGTCCTGGTTAAACCGGGGCATATGCTCAGCTGTAGAGAAGTTAATGAAAGGAGAAATTTTCCCTTTGGTAAAAGAATGGGATGTTCCAATACATTAAAAATTCACTTCATTAATATTATTCTCAGCTGACAAATTGCCAAAATACATGAAGGAGGTTTTGGCAAGGGAAGGGTTATGCGCTGTAACTGTTGTTATATAAAAGTTACGCTGTTTTCTCAGTCTGCTGCCATGATGTGCACTCTGTATACTTTTTCCACACCAGAAAGACAGTCCTCCAGGTGCATTAACATCTTGCCTTGGGGTTTCTACTAGATACAAAGTCCGTTTTATTTTCCTCCCGCTGAAATTTCATTTCGTTTGACTTTATGAACTCTTTAAAGATACAGTCTTGCTGTTCTCTCCTCTGTGACCTGAAAATTTCTACCAGTAATTCGTACTCTACGCATGTCTTTATTCTACACCGGTTTGGATTTTCTGCTGTTCCAACGTGTTTCAGGCAAAACATCGAGGGTTCTAAGGGAAATATTTGGGGATTTTGAGTTGTCGGTATATGAATCCTTACTCTTTATTATCTTCCTCCAGAATTATGATGGCTTTATGTTTTGCATCAGCCATGTTGTAGAGGAGTAGCCAAAGAGCCACCGCCCAAACCACATCCCTGCTTCATCCAGCTCCAGGAGCTATAGGTTGCCTCAGTGCAGCCCTCTTTCCATCCAACCTCATGTTATATTTTGGCAGTCCACCTCTGCAACCGTCTTCTCTTTTCAGCTGTAATATTTTTTTTCTTTAAACAATGGTCACACTTTATTTTCTGTTTCTAATATTCATGGTTTTCTTTAACCAAATTTCTCCTCAGTTCATTTGTTTTAAAGCAAAAGAGAGTTAAAAATCCACAGATGCACAGGTTTCAAGGTACCTGTCCAGTTTCTTGGTTGCCTCATGCATGACTGGAAAACTTAAAAGCTTCTTTTCCTTTTTTTCCCCACTCACAATAAGCTCTGAGGTGGTTATGAACTGGTTTCCTGTCTCTATCTGTCCATCAGGACATGGAGATAGGAAACAAATTTTTAAATTTCCTATGACAAAAGATTTTGTTTGTTAAAGGGGTACATTAGATCATCTTGAAACTGTTACAGAATTTGTGATAACAACAACAACAACAACAACAAAAATCCAGAAAATAAAGATGCTCAGATCCTTAAAACTACTTTGTGACAACGTTTCCATTCGCCTTTCCGAAGAGACAAAAATCAACTGAACAAACGACACAGTCTCAAGGCCTGACCTGTTTTGGTGTTGTTTAGAAACCAAACACGAACAAAATGGTTCAAACGTAATTTTCATTTTGAGGAAGAAGCTGGGGACCCTGCTACTTCAATTTCGGCCAACAAGATCTTCTCCTTGGTGAAGAATTCCTAGTTTTATTAGCTTTCCTTTAATGGAGTTAAAGGAGGACCAAGAAGCTGGATTCCTTTGACTGTGTTGGATATCAGCTGGTTTGTGGACATGTATGGGAAGTACACATATGTGGTAAAACATTGATGCTTTACAGCGACTGGAATTCCTGCGGGCCCAACAGTGAAGGAAACTGTGCTAAACCATGAGTTAGTGTTTAATCTAATCATTTATATCTCATGTGTAATAGAATATTATAATTTCAGTTTTGAGGTTTCTGTGAACTGACCCAAAGATTACCGTATTAACTAGCGGGGAAGATGGTATGTTCATGTTGATCTTGAAATAATTCCTACTCATGCTGTGGTTCACTCTTGGTTTGTTTTACATGGCAATCAAGCACTGACAGTGCCTGAAGGACAACCAAACTGCCTTCATAAACTGAGTTAATAAAAGAATTTCCTGCAAGTTCTCTATCTGCTTCTCTTTTCTCTCTGCCCTAAGGACATCACAAGTGGTCTAATGCAATTAGCAATTTCCCATAAAATTTAGCTGTTTCTCTTGGGGCCCAAATTAGCTTGACATGAGTGGATGCATGATAGAATCTCTCCCTCATTTGTGGAGCTGCAAATTTTGCCAATCTGTGGAATAGAGAATACCCTCTGCCACCTGCTCAGCACACAAAAAATCTTCTTTTGACTTTTCCCACTTTTTATTAGTCATTGGACATTCTTGTCCATATTTAAGCTCCTACCAGAGGAGAACATGGAAGCTCAGAAGCCTTCTCAGCAATGAATAACCTGAGAGACAAACGTTTACACTGGGAATGCAGACAGAGCCTGAGATACAGCAGCAGCATCCTGCAACCATCAGCAGCCATCTGCCCGCCTGCAGTTAAAGGGCAAAAATGTTCATAAGGATTGGTGTCAAACAAGCCAAAAGAATTCATACAAATTAAGGCTACTCGTGGTACAATGCAGGCTTCTCGTCAAGTCAAAGAGGTAATAAAAGAACTAGTAATTAATAAAATCCATGAAGCATTTGGGCTTTTTCTCTTTTTTGTCTTTGTAAGGTACTGTCACCTACCGAAAGGACTTTTCTCTCTCATCTGTCTGTTGAACTAATGTCAGACGTATTTCTCCAAGGAAACCTTATGCTGACAGAGCAAATGGTGGGAAGAGAAACTGTCTTGGCCGCCCGTGTTCACAAATACAAGAGAGAGATGGGGGCAGGCTGCGGTTTGCAAAAGGAACCTCTTTGTTGTCTCAGCAAGTCGCTTGGCAGTCATGTGGAACCAGCACAGGGTGACTGGATCTGTGCTTGGGAAAACGCAAATGCCCTTGTGATTTCTAGTGTGAGTACAGTGCTGGCCATGTCAGTTCATTTCCCTTCTCCAGCCCTGAGTCTCTCAATGTCTCCTGCTCTGGTCATGGGAAGCGCCAGTCACCGCTGAGTCATAGACCACCAGAAGGGTTCTTTTTCCTCCAACTTTCCTCTTAAGCTGTCACTGCATAGCAAATGCCTGAAGCATCTAAGGTTGAAAATCAATGTTTCATGTCTGAACAACATGGGTGATTTACCACTTTCATTAATTACCTTTAATAGAAAGACCAGAACATTTGCATTTTAATTATCCTTCTTTACTCACTCCAAATCTTATGAATTAGCTTTTCCCTATAAATTCTGCAGAATGATTGTCTTAATAGCCTCCAAAAAAAGTCAATAGTAAAAAGCAGGAGGGATTCCTCTCTCCCAACAATTCTCTTCACATCACCCTTAGCTTTCAAACTTTTGACCAGCAGAAAGAAAAACCAACAAACAAAGCCAACAAAGATAAAGCCTCTCTAGATCTGGGTGCTTTCTTACAGGAACACGCTGTTCTGTGGAGAGTGATCGCACCCTGTCCCTGTGAGCTGCAGTGTGACCCGCAATCGCTAGCTGTGTTTGTGCTGAGCTCTGGGCAAAGTTAACCACCAATTTAGCTGTCGAGTAACTGTTAGGGGTTGAGTTTCCGATTAGAACTCAAGGTCCCTAACGCTCCTTAAATCCCTTATTGATATACGGAAAAGGGAAACAAAACTCAAATCTCGGAATATATGGATGGGAAACTGAAACAACTTTTAATAAAAATTCTAAAATACTATCATATCACACAACTATATATTAAATGCAAAACAGGAAACAATACAGTAAGGGTTAAAACACTGCAAAGGGAGGAAAAGGGAAAAAACTACAACTATGGCTGATTGGCCACAGGCCAGGAGATGACGTCACGCCAGGATGGTAGCTCAGAAGATGGCGTCTATCCAAAATGGCGGCGGGCCAAGTGATTAAAAGTTTTTAACAGCTTGGAGAAGTATTTTAACGAGTTCGCAGGGAGACCTTTTTCAGTGTCTGTAAAAAAAAACATTCAAGGACACTCCTGACCGAAGCGGCGGCTTCAAATGCAGATAAAGGAGAAACCCTCGCGGCCAGAACGTGAAGGGGGGTGAGCTTCCCCCGCGTCCGAATCCAGCGGTAGATTCTCGCCGAGTGAAAAATAGCTCTTCTCTTACCCGATACGAGAGAGAGATGCTGACTGAGTCACACAACAATTCACACAGAGCTGGGCGCCGATAGACAGAAACAGTTCTGAGTTAGGCCCCGGGTGGGGGAGCAGGCCGCAGGCTTTCGGCCTGGACGGCAGCCAGCCCTCTCGCTGTGGCTCTTTCTCCGAAGCTGTCCGGTGTCCAAAGAGGAGGAGACTCCTCCTGGCTGCAGGTTTTAAGGAGCATCTGTCGGAAGAGATCTTTTGACCTACAGTTTTAGCCAAAGGGATGCCGGGTTTATGGAACTTGTATGAAATAATCCCGATACTCTATTGGGCACATTTCCAAAACAAGGAAGTCTTGGCTCAAACTGGGACAGTAACGTCACTAAACTTCATTCCTTGACACATCCCTTCTAGGGCTCATGTCATCCTGTAAATACTCAGTTAGAGCCATTTGCAAAACTCTAATGGCAAAGGTATTTATATCTTTCTTCAGTCTAGTTAGGAACGTTTGAGAACATGCCTCTGGAATAAAGTTCCGTTTTTGTCTCCCCGTGATCTGTCGTAGAGTCTTAGTCTCAAAAATACCTTGATGATAGTTTTTATATTTGCAGCATGCTTGGTGGAATCCACATAAACTGTTGTTTGATGCTTTATGCTTTCAAATAACTTTCCTGGCAATGAACCGTGAATGTGAGGGCAGGAAAGAACTCCGGATCCCTGAGAGGAATGACAGGAAAGGTGAAGTACTAAAGGGAGCAGGCTTTAATAAAGGAAAAATCTGGATCAACAACTAGTTTAATAGTTAAAAAAGACTTTTCAGGATGCATTTTCATGACCATTTATGAGACAAAATTTGAGAAGCTGGGATTTTTGGGGACTGATGTAGCTAAAACAAATCCTTAGGGAAGGACTTAAACATTTTTGAGTTCATAGTGAGAATGTAAGTTGGAAAAGTCACTTTAAATTAGAATCAGACTTGGACTGATGTCTAGCTCTAAAGGCAGAACTCATCAATTATCAAAATATGACAGAAATCTCAAGCGTAAAATGCTTTAACAGGTCAGAGGAGAAGAGGGGTTTGGGGGAAGTTGTCTGGGTTCTGTTTCTGTTTTTTAGAGGAGTCACAGTGATAAATTGTTTGCTGCCACGCAGCAAGCAGCCAAGTTGCTGGATACGGTGTTGTGTTTCTGCTGAATGTTTTATGTCCAGGGCACCAGTTATAAACAATCTACACTCTGCAGTGAGGAGCAGCAGGAGAATCATGGGGCGCAGCTGTGCCCGTGCCACTGCCCTGACCCTGCGTTCGTCAACACCACGGATGGGTCTCCAACACAAGGGGACTCGTGGATGACACATGAGACCTGAGCCGATGCGACAACGAGGGCAGAGGAAGAATGGGCCTTTTCGGCTGGTGTCAGTCCCTGCCAGCACTACTAATTAACACACTGCTAATTGGTTCAGCAGTGGGGGAGCCAGTGGCTCGGCAGCATCCCACGCCACGGTGTCTCCAACACCCACTCGTCTCTGCCCTTCACTCAGAGAGCTCGTTGTGTTCCTCACTCCTGCAGACGTCTCTAGTGCAGGTCCCTGCAGTGGTGGGCAATGTGCCATGCCAGGAGCCGTTCGGTTACTCCTCAAGTGACAGAAGCAGCTCCTCAAACCTCTCTTCTGTGCAGAAGGGAGGGAAACACCTTTATTATCCTGTCACCTGTCATGCACCCCTCCCTTTCCTCATAACCTCACTGTGCTGGTACCTTAATATTTGAAGGAACAAGCACCTTCAAAGAGTTACCTTTAAAGAACCAAACAAATCCGTCCAGAAATTTTTCCCCTCCTTTGCTTTTCCCATTGTCATTGTAGATATTTATCAAAAATACGTGAATTCTTGTCACAGCCTCCTGTACAACTGGGAGCCATCAGGGCAGCAGTGATATCTGAGGTAAGTAGTGGGCTGGAATACATGACATTGTCTCCTCCATTAAAACTGGACGGCATGTAGCACAGGACACTTGTTTCTGATGGCTAACATTGGGGGAGGCAATGAAGGAAAACATCTGTTTTCAGTCTCCTTCCAAATCTGGTCTTTCTGCTTCCCAGCAAGACCTGTGTGTTGTCTCGGTGTAACCATCAGAAAGCTGAACACTGGTGGACACTCAGGGCTCTCGTTATTGTCAGAAGAGACAAGAGGCACATTCCCAGAGGGATTCCACTGATTTTAAGTTAGGTTGGCTCATGTATCGGAAATACCCATAGGTTCCTCTGAAGGTGGAGGCACCCTAAACCTCAGAATGAAAGAATACCATCGTAGATAAAGTGGGATAAAGCAGAAGTATGCATTGGAGTCATTAGAGCTGACATATAAAATATGTATGAAAACAGGAACTCTAATATATTCCCTAATGCAGTGATACTCTCCTTCTTTAAGGCACTCTAGAGAAAAATAAAGAGGAGAAAGAGTGCAAAAGTTCTATAAAATAATATTTGTTCTTGAGAAACAGCGAAAGGAAGGAAATCTTCTCTATGGAACCAGCTTCTCACGTCGTGGGCCCTGTGCCTAGTGCTGTTAGACACTGAACATCCATTAATCCTGATAGCCACAGTGAAAACTTTCATTTCTGATCAATTATTTTCATTCCGAAGGTGAAAGGGAAGGTCTGCCGAAGAAAGGTGAGAAGTAGGTCCTGTGTGGCTATTGACAGAGAGAAAACTAATCAAGCATGAGCTCAGTCAATGAATTTCACTGGCAATAGTTAGGACAGGAAGTCTGCAGAGACTGAGGACACGGAGAAGAAGGAAACACGGCTCGGGTGGGGTTGGCTGCTGTATGATCCAGGCAGGCATGTAGCTTGTTCTGTGATATGATTTCCCATCCCTGTTTATAGATGTCTAACTGACAATGGCAGGGAAGTCCTGAGAAAGTAGTGACGCGTGGAAGAACTCCGCAATCAAAATTGATTGTGAAGCAGGTATGTTTATTGTGATTTCAGCTCTATAGAGATGGGTGCAGCAGAGGTCCAGTACCCCTAAAGATGCATGCACACCCGCCCTAGTTTTAGCCTCTTATTTAAAGCAGTGAAACATACATATTCACGGACTGCTCAACAGTCTAAATCGTATGCATTAGATCATCCCGCTCTTGATGTAAATCAGGTCTCCTCCCCTTTGCACACGCGCAGTCCTCTTACATGTAACAAGTCATGTAACTTCATGCATCGCATGTCTCATTAACTTGAATTTAAGCCGCCCCTGGGAGGAGAAAGTAATATTCATCAGTCTATTAAGCAGGCGCAGTTTGGAGGACAGTTGGTCGTTATCTTGGTATCCATTGCCCCAGGGATAACTTCCTGTAGAGACAATGCCTCTCCTCTTTATCTTGTCTCAGACGATGAAGTGTCAGGTGATAAGACCCCCCTCCCTAGCCCTTGCATTCTTTAAGCGATAACGGGGCTGGTGAGCAAGGGAGGGTCTTAACACTTTGTTTCTTTTGTTTATACAGAGCTTTGAGCAGGACGGGACGGGCAGTTTGAGCAAAGCTAGCTAATATCTTGAATTTCAGAAAATATTTTCTACTTTTCCAACTCAGTAGGAGGCCCTGCTGAGAGAAGCATCTAAGAGGTGTCTCCATGTGTGTCTTGGTGACAGCTACCATCTAGGCTGACTCACTGTGGGCTGAACCGAGACACCAGACTTTCAGCTAATGAAACAAGGATGCCTGCTGAGAGCCCAAGAGTCACACATCATCTGTGGAGACGGTCTGTCATACGCACTGTTGGGAAAGAAACCTGTCAAAGACTGGTATGTCAACAGCACTTCAGTCCAGATTTTCCTGCCGCTTTTCTCCTTGGGATTTATTGGCTGAGCAAGAGAACAAGCTCTAAGAACCTCATCTCACAGGCAGGGTATTTTAAAACCAGCCCCTGGGGCTGATGGAGGCAAAATCTGGATTTAAGGATATACCCATGTGGGGTTTGATCATCAGTGTGAAGAAATGAGGAGAAAAAAATAAAACAACAAAAGAATAAATATTAGGGAAGATCTCAAATGTGACTATTGATAGAGACACACATTTAAGCATGCCTAGTCTGGTGTAAATGAAATATTTGCCCAGATGTCAACTCAATTTCCATCTCATGTTTTTCTTCTCCTTTTGCTTTGGCTGGAGTTTGGATTCCACATTCTTACGTGATAAATACAGAAAGCAATTCCTTAATTTTGCCCGATACCTCGATATAGTTGTTTGTAGTTAAGAGGATGAAGAGTGACAGGTGATCTTTCAGGGTCTGAGCTGTTTTAATCTGGCAACATCCCACCACAGCAGTAAGACCCAGGTGTACCCCACAAGCCCGCAGAGCTCTTCCTGTCTGAGGCTGACTACCATCCAAGGGAAATCTCCCATCCAGTTTTCTTCACCCTGTTTCCCTGTCATGGGAGGTGCACAATCCAATTCCTTCTGAGTTTTGTATTCAGGGAAATCCAGTCTGTGGAGTGTGTGGTGAGGTGTGCTGGGGTTTGCATTTGCTCCTGAGTGGAGCGTTGGTTTTCCTGCTGTTGATGCTGCTTCAGCCTGGCTAAAATGCGGTAGCAGTACTTCCATTCCTCCTAAGGCTATTTCATCGACCCGTAGAGAGAGGATGGTCCATGCGTGACACTGGCCCATACTAATCACTCCTGAATTCATCCAAGGGGACAGTTCTACCCCTGGAAACAGAGCGTTGCACATCCACAGAGCTGAGACTCTCCTCTTGCGGAGGAGGTGTGTCTATTTGTAAAACGGTGCAGCACAGCTACAGCAGTTCGGATTCACAACCCATCTTAATGTTTGAGTAAAGACAAGGCATTCCATATGCTTTCTCAGATGCTCTCCTGTATAAAACGTTAGCTGCGATGTGGTTTAGACTGTCTGAAGAGACAACTAACGTAAAATTATCTCTGTAATTCTGCTGCTGAAGAAAATACTCCAAATTTTTTGGTTCCCAGTGATTTTAGTTCACATTCAGTGAAATTAAGTTGGAAACCTGGCTGGTTTGCACCTCTACAATATTGCAAACAGCAAATTCACTTTTAAAAAGTAATAATTTAGCCAGACTGAGCAAATATAAGACTAGGCTCTGAGCTGGTATAAATCGTGGCGGTTATATGAAAATTGAACTATGCTGATTTACATCAGTTAATGGGTCTGACCTAGGGTTTATGCAGCAGAATTACATAAATCTCTTCTATGGACTCATATGAACTTTCTAGAAATTCACCAAATACTGTTTCAACTCAAAGAGAAATTAAGTGTTCAACAGCCTCACAGAGACTTTCTCAGATGTGCCTTCAACTTTAAAAACATCTCGCCTCTTCCGCAAAACGTACCCATAAATACCCGTTCACCCTGTGACGGAGCCTGCTGCGCTCCAGAAAGAACCATCACCAAACAGCTCCTTTCTGCAGAGAAACATAAGACAACTGTGATGAGTCCCGAAGCAGCAGACTTGTCTAGAGTGAGCAAAATTACCTGGACACAAAACAGTGAAAAACTTCAGAGTTATCAACCTCCTGTGGGCTCCTGTGCTAAATCCCACTGTGCACGTATAGTCACAAGTGAATTTGTGTTCACATCAGCAGCCTGATTTACTCTTCAGTATGATCTAAGAATAATACGCTGAGAACTCCCAGGATATAAAAATAGAGGAAAACCTAATTCTCACTCCAACCAATTTTATCATTTAGAGGGCTGGCTGACACGAACCAAGGCCTTTTAAAGAGATGGTAGTTCCACCATGGTTAAAACCAAGCTGCACTCTGAGCACCTGGCAGACAGAAACAGGTTTTTATGAGCTACCAGTTCCTGGCTGTCGGTGCAATAGTTACACATTCCCTTTGCCCATGTCCCGAACTGACGGATTTCTCACAATTTTGTTTCAGTTTGATTCAAAAATCGATCAACCAATCAGTCTGCCACCCCACATCCCTTTCTCTGAGACATGCCGTTTCTGTTCAGCTCCGCAGTTGTCCTGCCTTTCCTGTAATTTGACCTTGAAGCTTCAATCTGTGGCTTTACGCAATACGTGAGAGGTCCAGTGTTTCCTGAACTGCTCCCACTACGCTGCTCATTCCCACATGGAAACAGGAACTGTCAAACACCCCAGAAGGATGAGGTGGAGAGGAAGCAATATCTTGGTCTTTCAGCTTAAGTGTTTTGACTTCCACAGCTGCCGTCAGCTGGCGGATGGGTCAAGGCAGAGAGAGCAGCGGCAGAGCTTTGCGTGGTTCTGCTCCAACTCTTTGCCTGAGGAAATGGTTTCATGACCCGTTCTCTGATTCCACTTTAAACTCTGAGTTATACGAGGAAGAAGATTTCCCACGGTGTGCTCTGAGTCCCCAGACTTTCATGGGGATTTGCAGAGTTCTTGGCTCTGAAGCAATTTATAAGGCTCTTGGAAGGCAGTAATGGAAAACGTCACTTTCTAACAACACTCTTCTGAGCTATATTTTTCCCACCTTTTTTTTTTTTTTTAATCGGGAAAGATGGATCGCCCCCCCACCCCCCACCATTTAATGTAGATCTCATAAACCAGAAAAAATGTTATTTCAGGAAAAAAACATGTTACTGAAAAGTCCAGTGAGTGGTCAGAATTGTGAATGTCACGTTTTATTATGAGGATTTTTCTCATCCCCTCTTCAGCAGGGATATTGAAATACGTCCAGGCATCTCACAAAGTTTGTCTTGTTCACACTGTTAACAGCAGTGACTGGATATTGGGATTCTCTGCGGTGAACATAATGATCATAAAGGCCAGAAATAAGGAACAGATCCTTGGGAGCCTGACTCTGTTGAATAAACTGCCCTGGGAAATCTCGAACGTAGAAATACCGCAGGATTCAGCCACATTTCCTCTTGCAGGAACCTTTCCTTTCCTCTGGTGTGTCACATCCTCGCTGACACTCTTGATTTTCGCATTGGCACGTGCTCCTGATTTGAGAGGAAGACTCCCATCTGAGGTACCTGCTAGAGTACACAAATAAAGAAAAAAGCCGCAATAGGAATGAGGATGGGGACACATATTTGCCTAAGGGGACGAGAACACAGCAGCATCCACCCTGCATTAGCCATCCCTTCAGATGAGCTGCAGACGAGTTGCTGATGATCTTTTATTAGTGCCACAAGTATCCGTTATACCACTGTTCTTTAGCACCTGGTGAACCGATGGGTTTGAAGAAATACAAAGAGTAAGGAAAGGTAGGCAGATTTTATTCTGTAGTTAAAAGATGCTCACCCTTTAAAAGTGAATTTGGAGAACTTACCTGGGTAATAAAGTGAATTCATTGAGAAGAAAATTAGTTCCTCATACAGTAAATCATTTTATGTATTTCAACATTTTTCTTTTCTGCATTGAGTTGAGCTATTCCTCACTGAATATGCAATTAAATGTGAATTGTGCCTAGAAGGATACTAGTTCTATCACCCTAAGAAGTGGTTACAGTATTTTTGCCAAATACACGGGAGACAAAGTTTCAATCTCTACTCTCGTCTACATGTGCTCTATAATAAATATATTTCCCTATTACCCCCATGAGAAATGCATCCACTAAACAACTCTCCTCCTATTGTTTTAACTGCATAACAGTTGTTTCAGTTTCCACAATCCTGATTCTTTACCTTCCCAGCATATTCTAGTTTCTTATCAACGCTCCCAGCACTCTGATTTATTAACCTTTTACTTGTTTTATCATTAAATGTTATATCATTTCCTTTCTTTCTGCTGGTGCCTTCTCTCCCTGCACTACACATGACTACAGGTTCCCCAAGGACCACTGCGACACTGTATTTTTGCACTTACCTGAAGACTCTTGTACTGCTAGCACTGACCTTGATTGTTATACATCAGTTTCTATTATTACCGTATCTGAGCACATCTCAGTCACCTGCTTAGTTTTTACAGTTCTTTTCTTTTCATGGTGACCCTTGTGACACCAAAGTGATGCAGCAAAAAGTTCACCTGCCAGCTGTTGAGAAACATCTCAGAAAGGACAACCTGCTCTGCGAGGCTGCATTAGAGACGGAGGTGTTGAACAGGGCTCCGGTTTCCCAAGCCCTGTCTTCATGGATTGAGTGATGTAGGACTGTTCTCCAACCTTTGCCAACTATCTCACCTGGTGACTAAAATGTCAGAACAGACGGTTCTTGACAGTATAAAAGGTTCTCAAGGGAAAAAAAAAAAAAAACAGAAAACCGCAAACAAACAAACAAAAAAACCCCACAGTAGAAGTTTGTTTAAGCTGCATGTTCAGACCTTTTTAAAAAATAGAAAAAAGTACCTCTTACATTTGTTAAGAAAGCATTGTAGATGATCCGTATTTTTTAATAGAATCTATTTCATTCCATTTCAACATTTTCATTGTTTTCTTAATAATAATTTATTTCAGCTGCCTTTCTGTACCTTCTTGTTCTCATCTGTTTTGATTTTAGTTACACATCAGCCCCTACAGGAAAACAAGATGGCTTCAGACTTCTGCAGGGTTGGCTGCTGTGGTTCATAGCCTCCCAAATATTATCACCATCAGTCCATCTCATGGCAATCTGTACCAGCTTCCCAGGTCCCAAGCACAGAAGTTCCATGTGCTGGCAAGGCTGGAACATCCCCAGGGCTCTTCATAGAGTCATTTATGTTGGAAAAGACCTTGAAGATCATCAAGTCCAACCGTTATCCCTGAACTGACAGGTCACTACTAAACTGTGGCCCTAAGCACATCTACCAGGGGTGGTGACTTCCCTGGGCAGCCTGTTCCAATGTTGACAACGCTTTCAGTGAAGAATTTTTTCCTAATGTCCAATGTAAATCTTCTCTGGTGCAACTTGAGGCCATTTCCTCTTGTCCTGTCACTTGTCATGTGGGAGAACAGACGGACCCTCACCTCACTTCAACCTCCTTTCAGGTAGTTGTAGAGAGCAATAAGGTCTCCCCTCAGCCTCCTTTTCTCCAGGCTAAACACCCCCAGTTCCCTCCGATGCTCCTCATAAGACTTTCTCAAGCTATCACCTCTTTTCTCTCCACCCTCTGTTCTTCTCACCATCTGTCTTTTTTTCCCAGCCCAGTGCACAGGCTGGAGTTATACTGTTGCTCTTGTCCATGTTCATATTCTTCCTGTTTGTCTCTGTCATGGAGCTTTGCTTTTTTCTCATGCTCTGTCCACCCCCAGGTTTCACAGCTGGTCTCTGATACTTTATCCCTCTGACATTATACCTATGTGTCTTTTTTCTGCATTTTCTTAAAAACAAATCCCTAAAAACAAATGCTTTGTTTGTATCTGTATCTACTTTTTCAAGTTATTTTTCTGCCCAAACTAGACAAAAGTGTAAAACTGACCCCAGATTTTTCGGTTATGTTTTATTCTTCTAATGTCCAAACGAACAGTTACAAATATTCATCCTAGTTCTCACTTTAACAGCAGATTGAGGCCACATTTTCCAAAGACATCTGCTGCCCCCTAGGAAGCTATGACTTTGGGCTGCCTAGCAAGTTCATTCCTCACACACACATGTGCAACACCAGGCTTTTTTCAGGTTTTGTTTCATTTTTGGATCTGAAAATATAATAATAAAACCAAACAAACAAACAGAAAAAAGGAAGGATCTTAATTTGAATTTTCTGTTTTAAAGCAACACTACGCCTATTAAATCAGTGTGAAAAAAAATTAAAATATCAGACTTCCACAGCCAAATTTCACTGAAGCTCATTTCTCACCAGAAAGGGGATTTTTAGAAATTGAGATTTCTTTGAATAAGCAAAACTAAACATTCAGAAATCACTTACAAATTGCAATGAACAAACCTTCAAGATTCTGAGAGGAAAAAATTACAAACGAAATGCTTCTATCAGGTGCTCCTAAGGCCCAGGTACTTTTCTTTCTTTAATGTGGGCTGCACTTCTGGAAAATAAGTAGGTACCTTCCACACCTAGAAAAGCTGAGGGTCAGAATTTCAAGAGCTAAATATGCAGCTGGATACTTGCTGATCTTTTATTGAGAACCTGTCGGCAAAATAGGAAGCACGAGGATAAAAAACTTAATGCTAATGAAAGGTTCTTATGTTGTCCTTGAGAAACCTTACAAGCATCTCATTTTGAAAAGGTACTTCTTTTTGGAAGCTTCTGGATATCTTAGTTAATATTCTTGTTTTCCATTGCCATCATTGTTTTCACTGCTGGAAATTAGATTGGTCTGTCCAGTTTTAAGAAGAATGTCATGGCCTTATTCTGAAGATGGTGGAACATCATGTGTTCTCTCATAGTCACAGACCATGGCTTGGGGAGTGACACCTGAAGTGAGCTGTAGAAACCACACAGAGTACCCATGAACTCATGGGGCTGGACACTGTAAGTGCAGGCTTTTCCCAGAATGTCCCAGAAATGGTGAAATCAGGTTTTTTCCATCAAGGCGTGGTGGACAATGAGATGTAGTACCTTCAGTTTTAGTATCTCTTTTCTTTTTTTTTCCCCCACATGTCTCAGACGGTCAGTTTAGGCTGAAAAGTGTTTTCTTAATGTTTTAATTCCTCTGAGGAAAAAAGGGCAAGGGGACATGACATTTTACTAAGACTTGCTTAACTTGAGTATCTCTAGAGGAGACACAAGCATGGAGGAAATAGACGCTAAGCTCTCTTCAGGAAACTGTAAGCTGTTAATCTGAGACAATGCAGCACTCAATGAAGCTTAAAACTTACTTTGGACATGAAAATGGAAATCACTAGAAGCCGAACAAAATATACATCTGTAATATTACATACAGACCCTCAGGCCAGCAGTCACAAAGCTGTAAGTGTCCAGCAAAATGTCTTGCTTTCCCAAAGTGCTCTTCTGACTTGGGGGAAATTTGGGGATTCTCAGCAGCTGATACAGTTATGAAATCTAAAATCACAACAGCTGTTACGTAGAGCACAGAAATTGAGCTGGGAGCACACGTGGGTCTTACCAAGGACATCTCATGCTTTAGGACTTCTCAGCAATTCAAGTATTTGCAGTTAAAAAGACTCAAGTAACTTCAATTAGCGTTCAGTTTATGCCTTGGGACATTTGAAAGTGCTACTCTCAAGTGCCTTGGAAGAGTATTTTGCTAAATAATGGATCAGATGAATCAGATTTGCTTTGCAATTCTAAATCTCACACAGACTTTATCCAACTAACCCAAATTTATTTACAATAAAGAAAAAAAGAAGAGAATTGCATGTGACCAAATACACAAGGTTTTGAGGCCAGAGTGCTTTCTGTGAGTGGGTTACACTTTTACTGTGGATTTGGTGGTTTATTCCATCCTGTGCCTCCAGTAAGAACTCGAGGGTGAAATCTGTAGCTTGACTTTGCAGTTTTTTTGAGGTTGCCTATGGCTGAGCTAGCAACAACTAAAGATAGATGATTAGTCACAATAAGACACAGTTTTGGAGAAGGTTTTCACTCTGGGCAGCTCTCAGTTCTCTGATCTACATTAAAGTTGGTTTAAAAATCTGGTTTGAGTCAAGATAGGTCGAACCGAAGGTGGCAGTCCCCGTGAGTTTCTACTGTTTGCTTTTGCTACGCCACACTAATCTTCACAAGTCACAAGTATACTGAAATAAGAAGTCTGCAAATTCTGATGGAATGAGTGGCAAGTGCTGAAATCAAATGCATACGCACAAAAAAATAGAATGTGAGAACAGTTTCTCACCTACCACTTCCCTTCATAACACAGAAGCACAGAAGCACAGAACTGTTTGGTTGGAAAAGACCTTTAAGATCACAAAGTCCAAACATTAAGCAAAATCCTGGCTTTTTGTAACCCCTGTCATTTGTAACAATTTGTGCCATTGTAAACAAAATCTGTGTTTAGCTGTTCTGGGATTTCTAAAAGTACATTCATTTCTCAGTGAATGATTGAAATACGTATCAAAGTATAAGCACTTTTAGCAATTATTCTACTTAGAGAAAGGCCTTTTGCTATTATTTTATAATAAATATATATGGTGTTCAGTGAGAAATTCAGTGAATTCAGAAGAACAAAGAAGCGCTTAGCAATGGGGTTTTCTCAAATCTTGGATTAAATCCTATGTCTCCCCATTTTTTCCATCTCCAATTACCTGTGAAATCCACTATCAGTCTATGTCTGGCTTGCAAAACTCCAAATATAACCCACTTTTAAAGTGTAGATATGGCATTTCTTTGTAAATCTTTGCTATGGAACCACATGGGTGCTAAAGCCCCTGAAAAAATTTCTGGGATTTTTTTTTTCTAAACATTTTTCTTAAAGTAAAACCAGAGTTGCACGTAAAAACCCATATGATCTTAGGAAAACAAATAAAGAAACACAAAAATATCCCAGAACTAATTAATTTTCACAGGTGAAATATGTGTTGAATATTTGCTAGGGTTTTTTTTATATTAAAATAATAGTTTAATATTAGTGTATTAGTTTAATATTTGTGTATAAAATGTGAGTGCTCCAAAAATTGAGAGACTTATATAGATGTTTAAGCTTGAAAGGAACATATTGGAAAGCTCTGAGTGTCGTAAAATGTGGAAGATTTTTACAAACTGCTTAACCACTATCAGAAGTTAAATATTAGCCTTTCATTAATATTTCGTTTTATTCTAGAAATCGGCACTTAACCAAGGAATGTGCTTTCTATCAAGAGATGGAAAGATCCTGTGTAAGTTGTGCAGGGGAAAGATGAGACATATGACGACAAATACCACTAGTTTAAGTCACAACTAGACTGAAAAAAAAATCTTTTCTCCACTCCATTGTTTTCCTTTCCCTACCCTTCCCTCAGACAATTTGGAGTGGGGTGGGGATGTGTCGGGGAACCACCACAAAACAGTGCTGTGAAAATTCAAATAGCACCCAGACACAGTGTTTAGGTTTCTGGTATTTCTAACTCTTTTTGAAATAAGATTCAATGGTTTCTAAATGAAAATAATATTGTGAAAAAAAGTCAGTGTTTTAATTGCAAAATATGATGGGATTTTAAAATATTGGGTTTATTGTTTTGCTTTTATTTATTTTCAGTTGCAACTCTAGAAATTTAAACTGGTGGAAGACTTTAAGTTCTCCTTGCACTGACCCTGCATTTTTCTCAGATAATCAAGTTCCCCTCGACACTGTCCGTCACCTCTTCCCTCAGAAATCAAGAAGCATCTCACAGGGGTGACGTATCCTCATTGCACTCTGCATAGTTAAAGGGACAAAGTTAAAGGAAGTCCCAGCCACATGCTAAAAACAAGTCTTCAGATTTATCTTAAGACAAGAAGCCACATCTACGTGTCAGTCATCTCAAGAGATTTTACTAAGTTCCATAATTATCTTAAATTTATGTGCTAGAAAATATCCGAGTCTTTACTCCTTGTCTTCCAGCAGTACCTTGGGAAGATGTTGCTGTTTGACAAGGCTTCACTTGGAAAAATGGGAATTTAACCTGTAGTTCATGATTTTCCGGACACTTGTTGTAGGGTATCGTTGAGCACAGCGAGCCGTGCTGGGCAGAGCTCTGGTATGATGCAGTACAGAGGTCTTCAAGCTCTTAGATACCTCATTTGTTGTTGGAGATGATTGTGGAGGTGTTAAATTTAACACGGTCATTTTTCAAGCTACCGTGTTTATCTCTTGCTTTCTTTCAAGGATGCGGAGTACATTTTTGGTAATTAATATGAACACCCACCAGTGAAATATTTTAAATTAATGTTGTTATTTCAATAGGTGTTAGGCACGAAGGCAGAAAGAATTTCTTTAATAGACGTTGTCTGGAATACCTGACATCATAACTCATTTGCTTGCTCTCCAGCAGGTGAAGGCAGAAATGTTCTAATTAATGCACCGCCTCCTACACCTTTTAGAGTGTAAATTCCGGTTGAATGAGCTCAGGGACTAATCTGGCCTCTGTGGGTCAGGTGAATCCTGAGTGAATCCTGGAAGTACGGATGGCCTTGGTAAACCTCCCTTCTGTTACAGGGTGTAAAATTTATCATTACCTTCTTCAGCCAACTGGTCAATAGAGATTAGGAGAGGGACCGTGTGGGCACACACTGTTAACGAAAAGAAACCAAACCAAAGTGGTTGCTGGAGAGTTGTGCACCATGGGAAATTCCACCCGGGCTCTGCCTGACGCTGCACGTGCGCAGGGTGCCCAGCACGGGGAGGGACGCGAGATCGACTCGCTCCCTGCATTCCTCTCACTCTGTTTTATTAAAGCAGCTCTCATTAAGCCGGTGGCTGTCTGGCCTTCCTGAGCAAGGTCCAGAAGGAGCCCTGCCCCATCTCTCTCAGCTCCCCCGCGGCCCATGCAGAACAGGTTTGTGCACCTCAGACTAAACTAGTCCCAGTTTCCCTTTTCCAGACTGCCCGGACACTTGACTCTGTCCGACTTACCAACCCATGGAGAGAGCAAATCCCTTCCACAAACTTCTCTGGCTCCTCTCTTCAGGATTTCTGTCACATCTTTCTAGAGGATTTCCGTATCAAAGGCACTAAATCACAAACGGGGTTGTGCTGAGAGTATCTTTGGTCATTTAAAGCTGTGGCTGTAGAATTAGAGCAATTGGAAATGAAAACATGACACTGACAGTGGAAGTCAGACTGTTTACCTCTGGCAAAAGGTGTCACTTTGCAATGGACTTGAAGAACTGGAATCAAAAGATCAAGTGTCCTCACTACATGGGGATGTGCAGATTTTCAGGTAGTTTAAAAGGTCTTTCATGACTAAAAGAAACAATAATGCAATAACACTGGTGCTAAATCCCTCTAAATATTAAACAACGGTTCTTTTAAATTCCAATGACAGCTCTGTAACTGTTTTATTTCTGACGAACAGGAGCTGGTCTTTTTTGAAATCATTATTAGCTCATAATGGGAAAAGCAGCAGGACAAAATTGGCGGTGAGGAAAGTTGTTGCTCAGAGTCTCAATATCTTGAACTTAATGGAAAGGTTCACAAAACTCAGAACCTTTTGGATTAGAGGGTTGGGAGGGAGATGAAGCTGCCTGAAGGTGATGGACCTGTTTCCAGTCAAATGCATTTACTACACAGGCGGTAGAAAACCGTGGTTGTAACCTGCAGGTATGGAAATTGTACATGTGGAGGATTATCTGAATCACTAAGGGATACTTTAGGAGGAACAACTCAGATGTAAAGCTGTTTCAATTATTTCCAAAACAATGAAAATTTTAGAATAATGTGCTTTCTCAGATTTAAGCCTTTTACCTAAAGACTTATTTCAACCTCTGCTGCAGCCTTTGAAGAGATCGTGGGGTTTAGTGCATATTCCTGAGTTCTGGCAGTTATGTGTGTATTCAATGGGATGCTCGGGAACATTCCAGGGCTTTTTCTCATTTTCTGTGTTTGAAATAACTCCTTTCAGCATGAAGTGTATGTAGCTTTGACGTGTTCTTAACAATGAGTTTGATGAAGGCCGTTATTTCTGCTGTTGCCTCTTGATCTGGTTTGAAGTCAGTGGGAAAGAAAAACTGGAAACTGCCTTTGTGAGCGTTGCTTTGACTGCTCCAGAGTTTCAGAAGATGGTCTGGGTTCAGCGGACAAAGGCAGATTTCCTCTTTCAGGGGTGAGAACACAGTCTGTACAGCTGTGCCGTAGTCGAGCAGAGCGCTGACCAGCTGCTGACACGGGGAACAGGGCTCTCCTTCGGAGGGATGCAACGGGCTCCATCCTCAGCAGTTGCACCAGAGGGGCTCTGTTTTGTGTTTCTGTCCTTTCTTGAAGTTCATTTGTGATCCACAGAAACAGAGCATGCTGGGTTCTAGTGATCTTCTGTTACACAGTTGGAAACAGATGGCTGGAGGAAATGTGAATCGAAAGATTCTTCTCACTCTAATGGAGGAAAATAATGACATCAGAGTACGCTTTTGGAAAAGATAAAAACATCCTATTTTTCATGTCAAGAAGCTTGGAGAAAAAATATAAAACCTGATTGTTTTTATTTTTACTTTTTAACTGTCCATTTTGTACAATAGAGAAAAAGAAAACAAGTAAAGAAATAACACTACTTGCTTTTAAAAAATACAATTTGATTTTTGTTATTAATTTAAAATCAGTCCTTTCTTGACCCCTCTGAATTTCTTCTCAAGTGAAGTTCTGGGAATACAAGAGGTTTAGGGAGGATTGTAAGGGGTCTAAATAACTCTGAAAAGCTCCAACAGCGGTTCAGAACCATCTTCCTAAACCCCCATAAGCATCCACGAGGCACAATCAGCTGAGTACTCGACTAACAAACCTGTTTCAGTCAGCACTGGTCACCCGGGAAGGCAATACACTCCTCTGAGAAACATTTCTCCTGGAAGAGCACTCCTTTGCTTAAGATCCAGGCTTCTGGCCAGAAATGCTTCAAGTACCGTATCTTTTGATTTGCCAATTTTATCATTTAAGGAGGCAAACTGGACCTTTCACATATTCTTAGGGTCTCAGACACACTATGAATAACATCTGCATGATCGTATGTAGGATTTGTTAAAGTTTGCCAAGTAGAATATGATAGAGGATCACCAGATGGAGCTTGGTTTTCATCAAGGATTGCTTTCTTCTTTCTTTAATTTCTTTGCTACGTTTATACTCACAAAGGATGATGAAATTCAGTTCAGCTCAGTTCAGCAGAGTTTCAACATCCATTTCCAGTGTTTATCCCCTGTTTTCTGTGCTATTATATATAGACTATATTATATAGAATATAATACATATATATATTCTGTTCCCATCTCAAATTTCATAGGAGGGCTATTAAGCACAGAACAGAATTTACTTGATGTAACTAAGCATCACTTAGAGGGATTTAAGAGCCTTGTCCAATCAGTACAGAAGGCTCGTAGCTGCCACCTGTGTGTCTTCCATTAGAACTCCAAATATGAATGGTTATTTTTGATTTTTCTTCTATCACCTACAAAAGGTCCTGTGACATTAATCACCTCTTTTTCACTTGTTAAACAATCAAGCTCATCAGTACTTACGGCTTCTTAACAGTGTCTCTGTAGGTGTGTCTCAGTTTCCTGATAACGGGTCCTTCACCCGTCACAGCAGCTGAAGAGAAGAGTCAGTAACTTCTGCCACATTCTGAAAGGCGTTTTGAGCAGCATCTACAGAAAACCTCCACCTAAGGCTGCTGAAATTGTACAAACTGAGGTCCCTGTGAAAGGATCGGGGCCTCTAAAGATAAGTCATCTTTCACGTTATTTAAACTAACTGATGTGATACAACACTTCTGCTTGATGGATCCTCTGAAAAGCTGAAACAGCCTGTGTGGTTATTTGTGACACTTTCAAATGATCATAATGAAAAAAAGAGATGTTCAGTTCTCATTATTGCTTGAGAAAGTGAACAGTAACGTAAGCAAAGGAAGGACTTAGGACGAAGGAGTTAGGACTGCTGTGAAGAGAGGCTCCTAAATGACTCAGTACAAATGACTCAGCAGAGCAATCGGCAAACATCGTACTTTCCTGCACTTTGTTATGTTTCTGGATACTTCCTCAAGTTCTTTGGACATCAAGCCTAACCAGCACTGACCACAGACAGCCGTCAAACATATCTCAAGGGTATCATGCTCGATCTTCTGAACAGTTTGCTCCTTTGCTTGGTTGGTTTTTACTCAGTGTTCCCGGCAGAAGGCTGTTCTGCAAGCTTAAACCACTGAGGAATCCTTTTCTAATCACCAAGCTACATTTACAGGCAGTTTATATTGCTTAGTCTTTAGCTTATCTCGCTTTGCTTTCTCTCTAGAATAGACTTCATGCGTGTACTTCTTCGCAGGAACCATCTTTCTTTTAGGCTTCTTTTATTTTCATTGAAACACAATCATATCTAGTGAAAAGGAGGTAAAAAAAATTCTTTACATCGGTTTAATTTGCTTGGAAAGTTCTGACCACACTTGAGATGTTTCAGTTCCTGTTTATCTCCAGGCTTATGATGAGTTCCAAAGCACCACAACTTCGCCCTTTTCAAGTCACATACAAATTCATGCTTTGAGCTCTTAATTGTACTTGGCATCAACAGTTGAAGTTAAATAAAAAAGGTAGATTTGAGCACTGATGTTGAGAGAAAGGAAACAATTTTTAGTGATTTAACCATTCAGTAAAATGAAGATAAAATGTGATATATTTGCAATAAATTGTTCTCATTATAATATTATGCTTTACTACAGCTAACAGATGGGAAATTAACAGGACGATCTATGTTTCTGTTACAATAAAGAGAAATTGAGAGAGGTCTATCAAGGGAAAAAATAATACATTTTAGTTCACACAAACTATGAAAATGTTAGAAAAGGTTTATAGCCCCTGGATATTAATATGCATAAAACTACTGAACTTGACAGACTGCAGTGGGGGAAAATTGCAAAGTTTTAATGAGCGCTCCTGAGATTGAAGATCCTGGATACAGTTTTATTATGCAAGAGCGTTTGATTTTTTAATGTGTGTGGTTTTCATGCACATTACTGAAATGACTGGCTCTCCCTCTTTGCCATTTATAAAAAAATTTGTTTGAAATATTGCACCAAAATGTGACACACAGGTAGCTGACTCTCCAAAGGCTTGTGGTGTTTATGGAATGGTTTGGCAGTTTATAAACGGCTTTATCCTTGCACTTGTTTGCAGTTAAGAAGATGAAATGGTCAGATGGCACAGGACTGCACATCCAATCGTTTGAGCCATTGCAGCCCATCAGGCAGAGAATTTAGTGAGGGTAAAACATCCAGTTCTGTCAGAGTAGAGCATCATGTGCCTGCTACCTACTGCTCCTCACCATCTATCACTGCAGTAGTACTGTCTTTCCTGCTGCTTACACTGAGATGG
The DNA here is from genome assembly GCA_009769605.1 of Bucorvus abyssinicus. NCBI lineage: Eukaryota > Metazoa > Chordata > Aves > Bucerotiformes > Bucorvidae > Bucorvus > Bucorvus abyssinicus. The sequence continues at coordinate 46,653,287 of CM020063.1, forward strand.
CATCTGGAGGCATCGTTGGACAGGGACGCTCCATAGCAAATTTGGAAATCACTGGACCCGTTCACAGAAGAGCTACTAAATGCAAAGGCACCACCTCCAGCTCTGAAAGCTCACGACTGTCATTCCGCCACTCTCACATTCTCCCCTCTGCATCTGCCATGAAGTGTGCGCAGAGCCTGATGGTCTGACTCCACGTGTCTCACAGATGAAGAGCGGTTGGGGACAGAAGTCCTTCAAGGTAGACTTCCAGCTTTAGGAGACAGCGCTCCTGCTCCACAGCAGTGTTCGCCTTGTTTGCTGGTGGAGGGAGCCAGTTCCCATCCAGACAGAAGACTTAACCCTTTTTCACACCCATCCTAAAGAAATGTTGTGTGCTTGGATACATGTTTAGAAATAGGTCTTAAGATGTTGTGGCATTTCAGACTAAAACACTTCCTTGAAACAAGGATTGACACCCTTCCTGGCTGGGATCCCATTCCGATGGGGCACTTCCCAGCCTGTTCTGATCTGTCTCTTTATTGCTGTGTAAGGTGCCCTGTACTGGGAGCTGGAGACGGTGCTATGCAGAAAGAGCACAAGCAACTGAAAGAATACCTTACAACTCACGGATCATGAGGTGACCATGGTGGGTCTTACGTCAGTACACAGCAACCGAGATCAGTCTCGCAGCATGTGGTGTGAACTGTTCACTCAGGGTCCGTGGGGTCAGTGGGCAACACCCTGCTGCTGTAATCAGGCTTACGCCTGAACTTTCAAAGTATCTTGGAGGAAACTTTTCTTTCCAGCTGGATTATATCTTTTTTCCCTACACAGAAGTACTATGTCTACTATTTTCTGTCAAAGCAGCCAGCTGAATAAGTCATATTTCCTCACTTCCTACCCCTTCACCCTCTTTCCCCAAGTATAACAGCTCAACTAACACCTCATTAACTCTCCCAGGCCTTGGGAATAAAGCCATATCCTAAATTAAATTGATGAAAACCTAAACAGAACACATTAAAATAACTGACAGGTTTATATGGAATTCTTTGTTAAAGATTTCTGTGCTTCAGGACCATGTAGAGCAAAATGATACACCTCTGTAGGAAAAGAAATTACTTTAACCACATGGCCTGGGGCCAATGTGTGTCCTCTGCTCCAGGTGCAGAGTGATGCCTTGGTTCCTGGTTACGGAGAGTTAGACTCTGGCTGAAACTATGACCTTTAGATTCTGAGCACAGACTTCCCAAGGAAAACTTCCTGAAATTACAGAGCTTGCAAGTTAATGTACACAGGAATCTGCCCTATGCCAGAAGGTGTCTGCCCCAAAGAGCGTCGCTCTGGGGAGTCTCACCCACGTCTTTAACTCCAGGCGCTCTGTAGATGGCTTTTTAGCATGTTAATTTCCCATTTCCCTTTGGCCATACTTTGTGGATTGAACTTTTTTTTAAAGGCCAAGCTTAGCACCTGCTCAATTTTCCCACTCATGCTTTAAGCGTTTTATGCTTTTCACTGCTTGTCTTTGTTTGTTTATCTGTTTTTTAAGTGCAGCACAACTGCACTAGGCTCCAAGCGGATATTTCAGGAGGTTCTAAGGTCCTTTTCAGACTCCAGACTGCATCTAGGTGGCTTCTTCTGGAACTTCTTTGTTCATCTTGTACTAGTCGCTTCACTTTTTTGTAGCTTGCTTTTGCAAAAGGGAGCACCTGCATGCGGGGTTTCTCTGACCTGCTCTCCTGCTATGATATTAACACTGCCGTACTTGGGTTGGTACTACCGGGTGACTCTCCTCTAATGTCTTCAAACTGGTCCCACAAACCACTCCAGGCCAAACTAGAATGGCATTTTCAAGGATAAGACAAACCTGCCTTTCTGAACAGGGTTCAGTGAATACAAGAATTCTCTCCACATCTCAGCTCGAGGTATTGACGTGTTCTTTCCACGGATAGCTGAAATCTCCCACTGCTACTACTTGGTAGCATTTAGACTTAGTAACTGTCATGTCTCTGGTCACAGGACCAATACGATCCTAGTACTTAATATGAGGACATCCACCCACAAGGATTACATTGTGGGCTGCTTCTGGGGTATTTTTACACTTAATTAAATTCTGTCGCAGGCAGCTTCACTGAGCATCTTCACTCTATTCCTCGTGTAAAGTCCACTGCCAGGTAACACTATCCCACCAATGCTGTTTCATGAAGTATCCCAGGTGCTTATTATGGCTGGGTTATCACTGATGCCAAATGTTGTAGTTCCACTGCTTTTATTTTTTGTCTCAGGAAGTCTGCCAACATGAAGTCACCTTGCAGTTTTCTCTGATGTCACCGATCATGGTCATCATGGATTCCCGCTGTGACTGTCTGCTTCTGCCTGGCTTTAACGTGTCCCTCTCTGCTCCAGGAGCTTCTTCAGACTTTGAGTGTCACATCCACTAAAGGGCAGGACTTGATATGAGGCTTTTCCTTCCTAGCAGATAATTCCCCTTCCTAATGACTTACATCCTGCCTTGCAACACAAGGAGTGCTGCAGCAAGATAACATCTCCATAAGCCTCCTCTGCAAACCCCTCTTTCTCTCTGGTGCTCCATCTTAGCGACTCTCATGTCAGAAGAAGAAACCCATCCTTTCATTGGGCACATGCACATTAGGCCTTCTGCCTGGTCAGGTTGTGCTTTGAACTGTATACAACAGCCTGGGTGATCCCACGTACTTCTGGGGGACCTGAAACAGCATTGTGATCTTAAATACTATGGAGGGTTTAGTGGGTCTAGAAGAGAGTTGCCTGAAGATGTGGTGGAGGTGGCTGGTGTTCTCATAACCATCCCTCACACAAAATCCCTCATTTTGTCTGGTGGTCCTGGGCTGTCTATTCACTACTCGGGAGAGCAGGTTCACCTCACCCAGCCTAATCACTTTGCTGAACATGACATCTGCTCAACTCCCAAAGCAGCCTCTGTGGCCCGAACAAGCTCCCGACCACCCACCCTGAGCAACCAGTCACCATTGAAGAACTGGTCACATGAGGCATATTCTACACCCAGTTTTCTGCTTTCCAGGAGCCAGACCTTGTTCTTCTTCTTCTCGACCTCCACAGGCAAAACCTCCATGCAATCTCTCTTGCTCACTGCTCTCCTAATCAGAGAGAAATAGAGCTTTTAGTAAGAGTTTCTCAGTAACCAACACAGGATTTTTGGTTGTTGTGGTCATTGCTATTGAGCTTTAAAAGGAATGGGTGCCCAAATATGCTGCCTTTGTTTACAGCAGTTCCACATCATTTGAAGTTTGATTCAGCTCAACAATTAACTCTTCAGGTACTGACTGAACTGCTTTGCTAAGAAAAGTCTTGAGGAAGAGGCATCGCTGAGATCAAAGAGGCTATTGCACAGTAAAGGTCATCTCCTAAAACTGGAAGATGGCGAGAGAGTACTTGATTGACTTTAATAGCTGTACTTTTAATATAGGTGTGTATTTTTACTACTGCCTTTACAAAGGTCTCCTTTGTCAACATCTGCCAACATTCAGTCACAGATAAAACTTTTCAATGGAATAAACCCAAATGACAAAATCCAAGGACTGGCAGGTAAAACCAGGCGTAGGTGAGCACATTGGTGAGTCGTCACCTATATGTTTATGAAACGGTCTTTCTTGGTGAGGACAGTAGAAACAGCGTGCTAATGTCAGGAAGGTGGAGGGTTATACTGCCGATGTTCTTGTAGTTAACTGATATTCACTGTGCAAAAGCCCAATTATTAAGCCAGTGCATATGAAAAATTAACTCCGTAGGTCCAAATGGAAACACATTTTCTTTTCCCATTGTCTTAGTACAATTGAATGGATTTCAATTTAAAATCACAAAGGTTAAAGCTTTAAAACAGTGTAAAAGAACAGAAAGTTGAATAGTTTAGTGCCTAGTGTTCTCACAAATTAAGAAGCAATGTAAAAGTAAAAATAAGGATTATCTATTAATATGAGAATAAATCATAAAAATGAAGATGTTTAAATGTTTAATATTCATAATATTCTGAGGTACATGACAGAATTAACATGTGTTCCTGGGCCATAAAATCTTTCATTAGATTCAAATACATCATGCTGGCTTACAGTTCAATTTCTTCAGTTAAAGAGAAGTTTAATATAAGACAGAAGGAAAAGAAGTCTTTGAGATCATCAACAGAATTCAGATAGGTAAAAATTTAAAATGTCAATTCTGGCCTAACCAATCCCAAAGTGAAAATTATTTCTATATCATGTGAACTTTAGAGCCGTAACAACATTCGTCAACATTTATTGTAGTTCAAGTATCAACACAAGCCACTTTTCATTCCTTTAGCACCCACTAAGTATAAATGCATTGGTATCTACATAGAGGGAAGACAAGAAGTGACATGTCAGCCATCAATCGATTACATGAAAACAACGTTAAAATAATGCAAAACAGTCAAAAAAGTATGACTCTGTAAGTTCCTCTTAAAAACATGTCAAGGAAAATGTCACCTGAAGTCCCCCAGGCCAGCAAAGAGCACCATCATTTCTCCTGCGTGTCTCCAGCCACGGCTGGTCACAACAATCCTCTTCTGTTCTTGGACTGGCGGCGCAATAGCAGGAGTGCAGAGAACTCAGTGAAGCCACTTTGACCATGTCACTGAATGGGACACTGTGGGTTAGTCATTCGTTGCACTCGTGTTGAAAAGGGGAGAAGGTTCTGGTTCACTCCGAGAAAACAACGCATTGCTTCTGACAAGGGAACACCTGCAGAGTTTTCACGTTGCTCCTCTATTTGAGGACTCCCAGACTACTTTCTAATTTTCTTCTGCAGTTTCAGTGTGGAACACAGAAAGTGCAGACTGAAGAAATGAAAAGCAAACCCTCACAAAGCCAGTCTTTGTCATGCTTAAACCTCTCCTGCTAGACTTTGCAGGGAGTTGATTGCTTTTCCTTCCGTCTTTCATTTCATAATCTCTCATCGTACTGCAATAGACTGCAGCCCAAACGGCTCGGTGACATGGGGAGAGGGAATCAAGAGACAGAGAGAAACTCACCCTTCTTTTTTCTCTTTTGCTGTTTCCTGGGGATTTTTTTAACTTGCACTTAGCTCCGTAGGATTGCAGGAAGGGTAGGCACAGCACCACACAATTCCGGGCCTAATAGCTACTCATAACAAGTGGCTTTTCAGTGTAGAACGAATTAGCTGTGAGGCTGGAATCAAAGTGAAGCAGAGGAGTTAGGGGCACTGGATCACAGCAAAAGCCTTGACCATGTGGCCACAGGATGACAGCAGCAACCCTAAGGTCGTAGGCAGATCACTGATCTTCAGTAGAGGAACTGAGCTTTTTGAGATGGGTAATTTCATTAAGGAATAACAGAGAAGCCAGAGCAAGTATCTATTAAGGATAAAACACACTGTGTGCAGCAAATTCTGAAGAACTTACACACCAATAAGAGAAGGACAAGAGAAGTGTGTTAGCAAGCAGGAAAGGGACTCAGGAGGGAGGAGGAAGCTAACCCCATCATGCACTTGGAACTCTCCCTGTGAAGGATTCAAGGCGCTGATGACAGTCTGCAAACTCCCTCTGTTCCCCTGCCCATCCCCAGGCTGAACTCAACACGCTGGGAACCCAGAGGGCATGAGAATGGAAACCACAGCACCAGCGAGAGACAGAGAAAGGTAGTAAATTATCTGTATATGCAGTTTGAGCTGAGTATAATTCAAACTAAAATGATTATCACCACTGTAACTGCACTAATAACGGTTCTATGCACGGGCTGACAGGACTAGTCATAAGGCATGTTTCTGTGGCCCACGTGCACGCTGCGATTTGTCGTGTAACCAAATCTGGTGGAGAGTTCAAACAGCCCTGTTTGTCATTTGGACGCAGCAGAGTTGTGACAGGTTGGACATAGCAGGTGTGGAGAAGGTAGCTTAGTCTAGACTCTCCCTTGAGAAGATGTGGAGTAACTTGCTGCCCAAAGCGCACACCAGCACAGCCGCATGATGACCACTACAGATGCTTTGAGCAGTCAAACCCAGTTGAATTCACAGCTCAACTCACTACGCATGGTCACTTAACCTCAGTGAACCGCGTAAATCAAGACCATTTAAGTGAAGAGAGTTACACAGAGAAGACCTAAATGATAACCCTACAGATAAATTTGTCACCACTTCAAGTAATCCCAGTAGGGTACGTGTGTAGGGGACCAAAGAGATGTTATTGTTTCGGCTGATTTCATTTCAGAGTCAGCTACTTAATTTTCTTCTCTTTCTCCAGATTTGCAGTGCTCTCTACTAAGTCCTATGCATCAAGTATAGATCAATACATCAAACGAATAAAAATAAAAATCATTGAGTGACCAGAGACTGCAGTCTAAAGCAGGTGTAGACATACCATGGAAGCTTGGAGCTCTTCATCCTCCTCTTCCACAAGAACCAGTCACTGCAATGTGAAACCTCTCTGCCCTGCATAGAACGAAACCTTTTCAAACCCTCTCAGTTTCAGGCGAGGTTTTGCATTCTATAGCTGTTGGCATTTTATTAGCTGTGGTTAAGCTGCTGTTAACATGTAATTAATTACCTGCTGATGAAGAACCACCCAGCCTAGCACTTTTCAATATAAAGCATCTTTTTTTCTAAGGTGAAAAACTGCACCCTCATTGTCAGGGGAGAAGGAGAGTGGAATGAAATCAAAATTATTTCATTTTCTTAATTAATTAGGAATCATTTTATTTTGGTAATTTCAGTGGATACCCATTCTCTACTCTTTCACATTGCTTCATGAAGCTTATCTAAACTCTTCTTTCCAGAAAATAAATTCTGATGGAGCCTCGGGAAGAATACTGCTTTCTGCCTACACAAGCAGCTTCTCTCCCCACAGGTGCATGGCCAGGGGGCACAAGGATGCCAGCACCTTTTAGCCTCCCGCTCCCATACCTCCAGCGCAGCTCAGATGTTGGGTGGTACAAGGACGAGCACATCAGCCACTTTTCCTTCCTAGTCAACTGCTCAGCATATCGGACTCTTCATTGAACACTGGAAAGACACTCTGCGCCTGCAAGATTCTCTGTCTGTAAAAATCATGTCCTTGACCTTCAGGAGAGTGAAGGAGCAGCCCCACAGCTTATACTCTGTCAGTCAGAGTTTTAAAGTATAATCATGGAGTTGTACAGGAACAATTTCGCAGGAATCATTCCACTGCAAATTTATTTCATTCCAGACCAGATTGAAAACAAAGATGAGTTCACTACTGATACCAAGTTATGCAGGACAGCACGAAGTTTAATATTAGTTATTAAATTAATATTATTTATTAGTTTAAGGTCATCTGATGGAGGCTAGATAGCAGATAAAGTTCATTTTCAGTAAAGGAAAAATAATGTATATATTGTAAAACTAATCCTAGCTCTGCACATACTTCATTTCTCAATGAAGTGTTAGTAGTCAGCAGAGGGGCCAGGAGTCAGTGCAACAGTTCTCTGCCTGATCTCTGTCTGCCTGGCAGCAGTCAAAAATAGTTAACTAGACTATTAGGCATTCTTAGAAAGGAGGAGAGGCCACAACAGAAAATGTTATGAGACAGCTCCATAAATCCACGACGCTGTTTTGGATACCGTATGCAGTTCTTGTCCCAACATCTCAGGAAGTTATAGTAGAACCGTAAAGGGAACACGAAAGGGTTGCAAGAGTTTTTAGAGGCATGAAACCATGGTGGAGAAAAACAACAAAACAAACAAAAATACATTTAGTAGCTTGCTCCAACACGGAAGAGAAATGAGTGAAGCAAGTAATGGTAGATGTCCATGACATTTATAAAAATAATAGAGAAACTGTATAAACTGTGCCTTGTCATGTAAACAGAAAGAAAGGAACACCAAATTATTATTAGGCAGCAGAAATAAGAAACAATTTGCACATATTGTGAAATTCAGCTCTGAAACGCCCTAACCCAGCACATTGCTGGTGACAAGAGTTGGCATAGGTTCAAAACACAAACACGTTTCTGAGGGAACGATTCAGCACGACTGCTCGCGGTAGTTATTTCATGTAATCTCCAGGTCAGGAAGTCAATAGTCTACAAGAATATTGTGCACATGTTGTGCAAACTGCCATCAGAAAGCCTTTCCCCAGAGTCAACGCTCCCTAGTTTTGTGGTCAGGTAGGTGAAGAAACCCCAATTTGGGTGCCAAAAAAGGGCAAATTCTTCCATCAGCTGAGGCAAGGAGCAATCTAGAAGGAAGTGTAAAACTCAGAGATGCATGACACGTACACATCTGCTCTAAAATGCTGAAGTTTCACTTAATTTGCTTGCATTCATTCACCTGTCAGGAAAGAGCTGGGGCTTAGCTATGAAGGGGACATTTCAAATTATTTCAAAGTGACTTGTTAACTATTTAACAACATGGAAGCCCTCTGAGTTTTTGTCTAGGATACGGAGAGATTAATCTGAGGTGAAAATACAACACAGCATAGATTTGTCAATAACGAGATATCCAAATGGTTTAGGTTTCCTGCAAATGTTTCTCTCGTCTTCCTTAACTATAAAAAACTAAGCATACTTCAGTTGTTCTAGAAATGTAAAGATAACAGATTTAAAACTAATTAATGAACTAGAGCATTCCTCAAGTCTTCATTAAAAGCTTTAATTTAACTAGAAAGGTCTAATAGATTTTGGTTTATAGATTTAGTGTTTAAATTAAGCAATTTCTAGCAAATACCTTTAATAGATGAGAATATTGCACACAATAGAATTAGATCCTGAGCCATCTTTAACTCTGGAGGTTTGCCTTGAGTCATACCACATGAATATTAATTTGCTTCATAGAATATCCATGAAGTTGATGTTTCAAGCAAAACTCAGATTTTTTTTTTTTTTTAAATGAGAACTGTGAAAATATCCTGCGCTAAATATACCTTCCTCAAGTTCCTAAATCATTTTGAGATGTACATCAGTACTTTATGTTTTTACTGTGTCATTCCCTGAAATAAAGCAGAACAGCACAGGAGCACAGGTCAGCCTGAAGCTCCAGGAAATCGAGTCTGTTCCATACATGACAAATCATAGATCTGGGAGCCTGAAAAAAATTTAAAAGCTCAATGACAGAGAATGTTTTTAACTCTTAACAGCAGATGCCCACTGTAAAAAAAAACCAACAAAAAAATCTTCTTAGTCTGATGAGTTTTTGTCATGGACACACAGGCCACTGAAGGGATTTCAGTCTGTGTGTCTCAGCCTGTAAATTTGCCTTAGGACTTCTCACTGAAAAAGCAGTTTTCTCTTTTAACTCGTCACTGCACGATGCCGCGTCTGTTGAGTCTGCTTTGTCTGCAAGGACATGAAAGAGGAGATGGAAAAGTTTGTCTGTGATAAATGCACCACTGATTGTGGAGCCTCTGTTCTAACTCACTGTCATAATGTGCCAACCACCAGGTACACTCTCATGTGGAGGAAAGGAAGGATCACACCCACATTCATGGAACGGTAAATTAGCCTCTTCCAAGATCTCAGCAGAAGTATAAGGGCAAAAAGGGGCAGCCATGAATATTGTAAACGGTGTATGCCATGCCCAGTAAACAGGAGCATCACTCTACAGCAGCCTCTTCCCTCATCTGTGCAGACAGGGATTTGCGATGTGCTTGACTCTCACAGTCACCTTCTTGCAGTGCTATGTGTTGTCTCCCAGGCACTCAAAGTCAAGCTCTGGAAAACTCCAATCTTCCTTTTTTTATCCTTCATAACAGCTTTTCGTTCTGAAGCAGGGTAGTAGCGTGCAGAAGGCTGGAGCACCTCTCCCCTGAAGAAAGTCTGAGAGAGCTGGGGTTGTTCAGCCTCCAGGGAGACTTTATTGTGGCCTTTCAATATGTACAGGGGGCTTACAAGAAACATGTAGAAAGAGTTATTACCAGGTCCTGTAGTGACAGGACAAAGGGCAATGGTTTTAAACTGAAAGTGAGTGGGTTTGTGTTACACATAAGGAATAGGTGTTTATGATGAGTTATGGTTATGAGTGTGGTGAGATACTGGAACAGGGTGCCCAGAGAAGTTATGGATGCCCCATTATTGACAATGTTCAAAGTCAGGTTGGATGGGCCTTTGAGCAACATGGTCTAGTGGAAGATGTCCCTGCTCACAGCAAGAGGGTTGGACTAGGTGATCTTTAAAGGCCCCTTAGAGCCCAAGCCATTCCATGATTCTGTGATTCTATGAACTAGAATTGTATGCAGAAACTGGAAAGAATTAGTCCTAACTCAGTAAGCAAATCTCTCTTCACACTCCTAGTCTTTCTCCCCATCTTTCCATCCTTTATTTCTGCTTCCTCTCTTCTCCACCCTCCCCACATAAATAAAGGTAAAACTGTAATTGTGTTGTGGAGGAAACACAATGAAGATTTAAAGCCTCCACATTACGGACAAGGCTTTTCAGTTTAACTAGGAGAGAAGACATAGACAATGATACAGAAATACGTATTTTAAGATCACAAAGGACACATACTAGATTTCACATGTTAAATGTGTAACAGTGTATGGAAGGACAAGAACCTTGCGTGGTCCTTGTCCTGGAGATCCTCCAGGACATAAGGCTTCTTTTACAACGTGTATTCTAGTTTTGTCATTAGCACTGATGTGCTTATCTGTCCATGCTACAGATTTCGCAAATCTTTCACTCACAATTAAAACATCCCTCTTCATAGGAGTTCACCAACATAGACCTACCAAGCAAGAAAGTGGGACAGATTAAAAAGAAAAATAAAATTGAAAAAAGCAGTTCAGAATTGTTATCTCAGTGAAAATTAGAAAAAACAATCTGCTCAGCAGACCTGGGCCTTGGCTTTATCACATCCCATTTTAACATGCAGACATCTTTGACACCCAGGCACCCTCATTACTCTGAAACAAATCACTTAATCTTTGCTTGTTCCCTATTTTGCTGCCATAACATGGCCAACAACAAAGACTAAGTAACTGTTTTGAGCTCAACCTTTGTCTGCCTCAACAGCCTTCTCTTTGTTTCCCTTACTCTTGCAAAAATGTCCTTAATCCAGGAAAAGAATATTGTATTCTCAAAAAAACAATTCACTCAATTTTCTGTTTTCCAAATGCCTGTTCAGGTTTACTGTGCTGAGGCTACAAGACAAGTATGTGTTCAGACAAGGTGCTATCACAAAGCTTTGCTAAAATTCTTTTATTAATCATGCTCTGAAAGAAATGGAAATTTGTCCGTACAAACGTATCTCCTTTTCCGCTCCCTCCTACTCCTTTGACATTTTATAAAAAAGTTTTTGCAGTTACCAAGGATGGCAGATTTTATACAACACGTCTACTAAATACCAAGGGGCATAGGAAGTCATGCTGTTCTAATGAGGATAGTGCTGCAAAGGTTACTGCAGAGTAGCTTGTGAAGTAATAAAAACCTGCAATTATCAGCCTACCCCAAAATGCATTGTTTAAGTTTTGTTCCAATATTTTGTATATGTATGAAATTCACCTCAAGAGAAATGTTTCTCCTACTTATTCTGCCTAGTGGTTTAATTTTGAAATGCATAACTTAGCAGACTGCCTCACATTACAAACTAAGTAAGACTGACTGAAGAAAAAGAAATTGCATATGTCTAATACCATGGAAAGGAGGAACCTGTTTAGTCTTGTGGGTCCAATTGAGTGGATAGAGTTGAGACAAAAAATTACTTCCTAGCTGAAATTCTTTAATTTGCAGTAGTTTAAAACTTCTGATTTAGAAGCTCCTGGGGATCAAAAAAGTTCAGGACATTTGTTTTTTGTTCAAACCAAAGCAGTTTGCCCAGCTGTTAATAGAACAAAAGTAAAGTGTGTGGTTTCCCTTGTTTATTATTCAGCAATTTTTAGAGTAGTTTTAATTTGCTTTCCATTTTAGTAGTGTCCTTTGAGTCCCTATTATTAAACACAAGCTCTTTCACGGGCACCCCCTTGCCGTGGGGAAAGAGCTTGCGTGCCCTTGTGAAGTTGAGAGCTATGCTGGTGGTGGCATATGCCTCCGGTAGGGTCTCCCAAGCCTGACAGGTCTCAACTGAAGGGTCAGACAAAGTGTGTCCACGGGCAGGATGGGCTCACTAGCCTTCGGGCAACCATCCTAGGAGAAGGACAACTCTAACTCCAAACCCGGGCAGATGGAGCTCGTTTAGCCCTGTAAGGCCATCCATCTAAGAGAAGGATACTCTAACCAAACCTACGACCTGAGGACTTCGCTGTCACCGTCCAAGCTCGCTAGGCCCTGGCAGATGAACCTCAGGTGTAAAGGGCGGGGCCAGTCTCGCGCACGCTGCGCCTCACCTAAAAAATCCACCGCGCAGGCTGGAAGGGTGTGCTCACGTTTAAAGCCCTTCCCAAATCTTCGTCCGCGAAGCCAAGCCATGATGATTAAACACAATGAAGTTTGCCAAATCACATAACTGTCATTGGTACTACGCTCCCGGCCATCACAATAACAGATGCTGTAATTGCATACATGTGTTATAACAGGGGACTGAGGGAGAGACGAAGTTGAGACAATCTAGTTATGATATTTTTATTTCATTCCTTTTATTGAAATGTTGTATTTTTCCTCCTTTAATGACTTGGATCTCTATCATTGGTCTCTTAGACAATACAGCATTAAGCTGAAGTTTGATGGTGTCTGAACAGAGAAACTGAAATGTCATTTTGGTGACAGACAGGAGAGAAAAGCTACTTAGAAAAAAATATTCTTATTATCATTGTGCAGAGGTGGAGTTTATGCTAAAGGCTTTTCACAAAGCCTTTGTTGAGGTGAAGCAGTCACCAAGGACTATTGCAAAGCAAGACAGAGAGGAAATGAATTGTAGAAATGTTGGGAGAGTAAAAGAAAAAGATGTGGTATTTAAAAATGTGGAAAACCCATTCAGCAGCAGCTAAGCAAACTTACAGTATTTAGAGTTTTAACATGAGTACATGGAAGAGTCGTCCAGCCTCTGTTGTCCCCACCTTGCTGACTTTCAAGTTGCTTGAAATGCTTTTGACAGGGCAAAGGCATCTGTTGGTCTTCCTAGAAAGAAAGAAAGAAGCACTTTTTTAAAAATATATGAGGAAAAGCAGATATAAACCACATTAAATCTTATGTGAAAACAGATCTGCGGTACAGAACAAGAGTGAGAACTATGTCCCCAGCCACAGTTAGTTGACATGATTGTAGGTGTCGGGTATTCATCGAAACCTTCCTGACTGTGCAGTAAGAATGAAGGGCAGCAGCGTCTCGGTGAATGTGCCCTTCAGGATGTAGGCACAAGGAAAATGCGGATTTCTTATAGACTATTTCATGGGAGAGGCAAAGAATTTCATGGTGTTAGTTATTATGTGAAGATTAATTTTTTAGGGTTGGTATGAGTTAGTGACTGTATAGGAAGAGAAACTTGTAATTCCCTTATGAATCCCAGGAGCCAAATTGCCCCTCAGGCTTTTCGTTTTCTCTTAAAGGTAGTGCAGCTCCCTGGAACACTGACATTTACCGAGGTGAGCAAGTGTCAGAGGGCAACATGAAAGACATTTTTCCCTAAGGCTGACTCTAACGCTTGATCACAATGACACAGAATATCATCCGTTTTAGTCGATCTTACTCTCTTCTATCTTACACAACTACTGAAAGTTTTGGGCTCCCTGAGAGGAAAACCTTCACCATCTGCATGCATATCAAATCTACCCAAAAGAGTATACAATATACAGCCAGGTTTTTTTGAGGTTACTTCTGTCACTACCAGCATTAATCACAATTTATTGAAAGGTGTCATGTGGTCAAGGGAACTGGAGAGAGCAAACCGGTGAACTATACAGCCTGATACCCAGATCTTTCAGGGTGTCACATCAAGTGTATGGATTTGACATTTCTCTGACAGAGTTCCTCCCAGGACTTTCACTGAGACAGTTTGTGGAAAAACAATGGATAATGGGGAGGTGAGGGAAACCCTATTCCCCAGATTTTAGCTTACACCTTGACACGAAAAATAGCCATGAAGCGGCTATGAAGCAGTTTGCTGATCCCAAGAATGGAATGCGGTTGCCATGGATAAGGCCCACCCTGACTGGGCAGAATGTACTGTATCTCTGAAATGGAGAACGGGGCAACACGGAGGTGGTGCAGCCCTTCTCCGTTATCAGGATAACGATGGGCTGCTATGAGAAACCGCATAACCGCTATCAAGAAAGATGGATCGCTACTGCCGTGCCAGCAAAAATGGTGAAATCGTGTCCTCTAGGTGAACTTTGCTCATTATAATGTCATTATAATACCAAAACACATCTCCATCCCAAAGGCTACCCGCCTCCAAGGTGCGACCACTCCCCACTGGGCATCCGCTCTATATTTTAACACCTGTACCTTTAAATGTGAAGCGAGAGATTTTTAATCCAATCAGGATAAAAAGAACGTCTGACTAAAGTCACTCAAGCTCCACCTAAAAGTATAGAAACAATATAAAAAGTGGCGAATAAAAGGGGGATTTGGGGAACAGAAGACCACCATCGAAACTTTGGGATCGGTCGACGGACTGAACCTATCTTCTCCCCCCACCATAGGGACACCTATTGGGTAAGAGCTCTCTGTTTTGTGCACTTGAATTCTAACATCAGGCTAGCTATTAATAATCGTTAGTGTTTAGGTTTGCTTGTGTGTTTAGGTGTGTGTGTGTGTGTGTTTAGTGTTTGCTCTAAATCCATTTCGCAGTCAATACCCTCTCACCGCTATCATCTGAACCTGCATTTAGTCACAAATGTACACAATAAATTATTATTGTTGATTTAATACTGAAGGGATTTGTCTTTGTGTAACTGTTAGCAAGGGTCCCTGAACAGGTTAGGCGAATATCCTCCAATCCTGTGGGCTACCAAGAGGGACTTTGGTTTCAGTGACGCTGCCAGCGTGCCTGGCAAAGTTGTAAAGAACCCGAGGAGGTTCCCCTTCTCCCTAACAGGAGTGTGGTGGGCAGGTTGGATGACAGGAGTTTGTCTTCCTTGGGAAACCAGTGGACTGGACAAATTGTAAAGGGTTTGGGAAAACCCCCTTCTGAGCCAGGAATTTTCTTTATCTATTCTCCTGGCCCCCCTTTTCGTGACACAGTTTCACAAAGTTGAAAAAAGACGGTTTATTGAAGGGACAGACATAACAGATTCGGAATTGCTGCTGACGAATGCACTTGCTGGGTGAGCACTAAGTATCCTAAGGCTAGGCAGTACCTAATTACTCTATGATAGCAACTCACCCGGGTATCCTCTGTGAGAGAGCGGAGGTGCAATTTCTTACCCAAAAGGCACCTCTGCTAACGGGGAAAGGAGGTCAGAGCCAGCAATCCGCCCAGCAGCCAATGGAGAGTCTCCTCTCAACGAGGTGTTGGCAGGGGACCAGATTCATACCCTTGGCGAAGTGAGACTGCGTCATATGTCATGTGTTGAGAGGCTTCTAACAAGACTTGCTGTGCTGTCAATCAAAGGGGGCAAGGCCAGCGTTTGGTACAGAGGTGAGGTTGTTCTTCTGGCTTCAGTGAAGCAGCATTGAGCTGTGAGGTCTTTACTTCACCCCAGACATCACTCAGTTGCCGTGGTTGCCAGGCCTTATCCGAGCGTTCAGGGGCAAACCCCCACGTCTGTCCTGGACTTTGGCCAGACAAGTCCGTTGCTCAGCTCCCGCCCTTGCTCACGCCCGGTGCAAGATCAACATGCTGCTTGACGTCCTGTTCTTACTCACGCCTGGACACAGCTATTCTCTGCCAGCTCACGATCACTCTGGATTTCGACACAACAAGCCTGCCAATTTTCCACACCAGGTGACACATAAAGTCTGTTTGAGTTTCTCTGCAGCAGACAAAGTCAGTACAGGACATGGCTACAAAATCTTGTCTGCAACAAGCCCAGGAGCCTTCCCCCTCAGGAAAAGTCTTGGAGGTATAAATGAGGAGGTCGCATTTTGTAGTTTTGCCCTATTGCTATCTGATATTAATAACACTGCGTATTTCATAGCTCTGGCTTCTCATATGGGATCCCTTCCCTAGCAGCAGGGGGGAGATAATTTCTGATCTAGAAGCTGATTAGCTGAAGAGCTTGGTCTGATTCGTAAGTCACAGATATTTTAGGTTTCCCCTGATAGCGGTGAAGATCCGTTCCTAACCCCCCCATTGCTCTGCCTTTGCTTATTTTACTATTACGAAAGTGTTGGTGTTGCGCTGGGACTGGAGGCGTGCTTCAAAACAGCTTTAGTGTAGGTGGGCCAAAGAACACATTCTAGTGACACCAGAGCTCTCTACTACATCTCGTTAGGACAAGAAACCGGGATTTGAAACCCAGCTGCAGGTATCAGCAGGGGTCAGAAACCATTGCGCTTCTCTGTGAGAGATGAAGATAAGGGAGAGAAGGATACGGGAACAGGACAACCTGGGCGGAGGAATCAAAGGTATGGACAACCACCGCACCAGGAAAAGCCTGACTTCAGCTGTCACTTAAAGAGCACCCTTGTGTGGTGAAAACAGCTTTACTACTAGTATTCAGCACTTCTTTCATCAAGTTAATTGCATCATCTGCTGGACAAAATTGATAAAAGTAATGCAAAATTTAGGTCTGGTTTTCATTACTTTGGTTCTTTATCAGTTTTAAACCTGACTTATTTTCCCACTAGTTTCATCACACACCTGTCTTCTTCAAGACTGAGACAGGGTTAGTCTTAGTCTGCTGCTTCAATATATTTTATTGCCCATTATGGCTTTTCACTGGTCATTAATCCCCACTTTACAAAACTTTCTACGAGTAATTACCTCAAAGAGCCTTTAATCTTTATCTGAAGACTGTTATTTCAAAGTTCAGTTTGCTCACTGGGGATCAACCCATTTTCTCGCTTTTCCCTTCGAGAGACTCTTACAACAGTAGGAATTTTGATAACACCAACAAGAACAAAGAACACATTTGCCAGGCTGCTGTGCAGGTTTTCCTTTAGAAATGACAGGAGCAGCACTGTCCTGGAGTGCTTTAAGGATTTTCTTCTGAGGTGTCTTAAGTCTTGCAGGTGCTGCCTTTGGTGGGTACTCTCTCCCACCGCTCCACAAAGCTAGAATTTTCTCAGGCTGTCTCTTGAGCGCTCAGGTTAATGACTGTGATATATTTAATAGCCACAAGACATGCAGAACTGGGCTATTCTTACCCCTTCTCTCTCTCTTTCCATCAACTCTATCTTTATTATCTCATGAAAGATCTAAAAGTTGGAGCTTTCAGAGGCTTTGCATGGCACATCCCCACCTGGTCTGTCGCCTGGTATTAGAAGCCAACGCTGTTTCTCTGTCAGTCTGTGGCTCTAGCCTCCTTTGCCTCCGGAGAAGCCCTTTCATGCCTCCAGGCATGAAATTCCTGATGCCTGACTGAGAGAAAAAAGGTGCATCACAGTTTTTTTCAATGCCTCCTTAAAACCCTTTATTTCTGATGCCAGAAAATCATAGAAAGCTTTTGAAAACTTATTTCTTTGGCATTGTAGGATCGTATTATAATCAGTCAGATTACTTTGTCACTTTGCAGGGATGTTGTTACATCCACCAGCTAATCACGTGGTTCTTATCCTGGCAGTAACCCATATCATCCTTTAGGTGATGATGACAGTACTTCTGTCCTTCTTTTCTCCACAATATCTGATGCATTGGAGCCTTCTAGAGGACACAAATAATGGTAATAATCTGCCACATACGTACATGGCTTCTTCACAGGCTTGTAAGCAGCATTTTCACAGGTACTTTTCAAAAGGCAGATCTCTAATCTGGCCACTCTCAGCTGTTTGATTTCTGGAGGCAGAAATCTTCCTGAGTGTTTTGTGTATTGGAAACATATTGGGATTAGAGTTTTGATCCGTTTCAGTTTTAATCTGCTATTATTTTTGCATAATATGACACAGATGATGTGAGTTCACAATGAAGGAAAATTAAGGAGGTGTTACACAGAGGTGACAAGCCCAGTGTCCTCTGCCATAACACGCACGAGCAGAAAGAGTTTGTGTAAGCAGTGCAGCGTGGTAAATCTACCACGTAATGTATAGAATATCTACCATCTTTTGGTTTAAAACCATCCCCTTGCCCAGTCACTGCAGGACCAGGTAAAAAGTCTCTCTCCATATTTCTTGTAGGTCCCCTTTAAGTAGAGACAGGCCGCAATAAGGTCTCCATATCATTTCTATAACGATGGCTTTAAAATGTCAGAAGTCTTTGATATTTCCATAAGACCTTTTTCTTTGCTGACACCACTTGTTAGCACAAACACTGTACAATTGCTCTAGCTGTGCACTCGGAGAGCAGCAGAACGATAACTTACGAAGTCTGCTCCATAAGCCCCATCAGGATTGGTTGTGTTTGTACGGTTCATCATACCAGAGATGAGCGGTGTTGACAAGGCACTGCTCATGTGCACACTTTTGGAACCTTATGTATGTGCAATCTTCCTCTTCCCTGCAATCCAGATTTATGATGTACTGGCTCATATGGCTACCTGAGATAATTTTTTTACAACATTTAATTCTTGCAAGATTTTATGAAAAAAAAAAAAAAAGAGGTGTTTATATTGCAATTAATGTGTGTCTATCTCTCTGTAGATTTTCTTTTCTGGTGGAATACTGTCCTGCTAGGATTTCTTTTCTCCTTTAACTTCAGTCACTCTTTGAACAATATGCTTTTCCCAGGGCATGAAACGAACCTGATGCAACAGATGATATAATGTACATGCAGAAGAGCCTTGTGTTTAATTTTTAAGAGTAAAGCACATTATTCTAGTGTGAATAATATACTATATTATAATATATAGTATACTATTGTAACCAACTGCTATTTAGCTTTACATAGTTAATATTTTTAAAGAATATTCTCAGTAAAAATACTTCAATACTAGTAACTTCAATACTCTCTCCCCCAAAAAACGCAAAAAGAGAGGAGCATGTGGAAATATCTGGACAGATCACTCATCTGACAGGGGCGGGGAGGGTTGTAAGGTGGGGGAGGGATGGGGAAAGGGTAAGATCTCTCCTTGCTTTTGCTCAAAACCAAATCCCTAAATCGTGGTGGCAGTGCCTTCAGCAGGCTGGCTGATGGTTTGGGGAGAGGGAGAGGGAGAGGGAGAGGGGAGGGAGAGGGAGAGGGAGAGGGAGAGGGAGAGGGAGAGGGAGAGGGAGAGGGAGAGGGAGAGGGAGAGGGAGAGGGAGAGGGAGAGGGAGAGGGAGAGGGAGAGGGAGAGGGAGAGGGAGAGGGAGAGGGAGAGGGAGAGGGAGAGAGAAAGGCAAGATCCTGAACTGAAAATTACATCCAGGAGCTCTCAGGTAAATGAAAACATTTTATATTTGGAAATGCTGATAAATCTGTCAGCACACAGGATTTTTGAATCCTCCATTTTTCTTCCATCACTGTGAGATCCCATCCGTTCCTTGTGACTCAGGTGGGCTGTCCCAAGTCCACGGGGCATCGCAGGCAAGTTCAGATGTGGCGTAGTCGAGCACACAAAGGGCGGCAGTGAAAACAAGCTCATCAAGAGAGACGTGGTTCAGAAATAATGTCCAGAAACCCCAACAAAAACGTCTATGTGATGATGTTTCCATTTAAATCTGCGTAAGGGAAGAAGGCACAAGTAAATATGCCGTCAGAAACAGTTGCAGAACAATGAAACAGGTTTTCATTGTAATCTCACTACTTTTACCACAGTAACTGTATATTAAAGCAAGATCAAAATTCTGAATTCAAACTAGGTATATTTTATAAAACTGACTTGGTTCAGCTGCGATATGCAGTTCTGGTGGAATGATGCTGAAGGGGATGGTCTGCTTGTACTCTGCTAGCACTTCCTTTCTCTTTACTTAATCGATTGAAATTCTTTTTAAATAAGATTCTTCTAATCAAAGTTTACCTGCAATGTGCTATCTCCGACTGTGATTTTATCTGCAGTTTGATTAATTAAAAGGAGAAGAGGCAAGTGGGGGTGAGTCATTGTCGGACAGTGTCCCGGGAGGACTTCAGGAGCTGCTTCTCTCAGTCTGAAGGTTGGCATTGTAACAGGTTTCCACACATAAATGAGTGACAAGGAGACAGAATGCAAACAGTTCAAGAAAAGGTTTTAAGTTCTCCTTCATCCATTTATTCTCCTTCTTTCCTTGTTAAAATGGAAACTAAAAATTAGCTTTAACATTGCTAATTTGAACTGTGTTGGCAGCTTTACTGCTTGAAAGATCCTGCTGCCTGCTCAGAAGACCTGCTGTGAGCTCCGTCCTGTAAGAACTGACTTCGATGCCTCACTTGATGCAGTAGGTAAGTACCACAGCTCAGCAGGACCACCCTCATGAATAACGATAAGCTGCACTTCAGGGTTTTCATCTTTTGGACTGCAGCCTGGGTCAGCTCTCCTTTCTTGCTGTGTTTCAGATCATCAGACGTACAGAAACGCGCACGAAATCAAGAACGTAAACGATCCTTTTTTCTGCAGCTATACAAGCTGTGATTTAAAGCCAAGCTTACCATCTGTGTTGTTGGTTTTATCTTTTTTTTTTTTCAGTTACCCAACACCCAGTAGTCTGCGCTGTGCAGGCACAGCCATTGCTGCATCGCGCTGCAGCAGTGCTCCAGGAGAGAGCTGGCCCAAACGCGGTGGTTCACACCAGTGCACTGGCTCAAGGAGACAGTGAAGCTCCGGGGGTCCACAGAGAGGAGCTGGTCTGATTCATTTATCCTTTATCAAAAATTCAGACAAAGAAGTCAGAAGCTCTGAAAGATTGACACTGAAGTGCAGCGGTCACGGAGTCAAAGACTTCTGGCTTTATGTATTTTTTAAGTTTGCAAATCAGAAAGACCAAAGGTGAAAGTTTGTGGTAACAAAACCAGAAAAGTCACAGCTCTGCAAACTAGTTTTGTGGACAGCATTCTGTAATTCAACTTGTTTATCTTGGGTTTCAAGTTTATGAATATCTCACATCTACATAAATTAAATATTGAAAAGAAAAAAATATTTTAACAAGAAAGGCGCATAGATTCTAGTCAGTTAATTAAAAATAGTTACAATACAATAATTATAATACGATACATTTTTGGTTTCATCCATATTTGTCTTACGTTATCTCTAGAAATATGAGTTAATTAAAATGCCAGGGATGTTTGATTCAGTACAGCGTACTGGGTCCAAACCTATGAGTTAAATCAAAGGACTGTCTCCATCAGAAAGGATAGAGAGGTTCATGGGATACAGGAGGCCGCTTGTCTGGTCCTTTTAAAACGCCCTATAATGGAATATGACAGCAGAGAATAAATGAGACCCTCCTCACTAAAAGATCTGAAGAAATGCTGCGCGAACGCTTGTCGCTAGCTGTCACAATGGCTTGTTTCACTTTGTTTATCAATGGAATGGCCTTGGACATAGTCCTGCCAGCGTAACCATGTTCTGGTCTCTGCTGCTTTAATCACACAGCTATAACATGCCAAGGGGCACAAAAAAAGTGTTATAAAAGAAGAAGCCCTTAGTAGCTTACAGCTGAATTGAGCAAGAAGGACAAGAGTGACAGTAAAACAGAGATTGAAGGACTTTCCAACGCAACTCAAAGTCAGAGCTGGAAATGCAGTTCATACCCAGTCTAGTACCGGAATCCATTAAATAGGAAACACCTGAGCTTGCCTGAGGATTGCTGGAAAGCTAAATCCTGACAGAGTAATGGGTGGAAAATCCAGCAAGGGCTGTTCAGTACAAAGTTTCCACCTTTGGCTCTGTGTCCTTGAATCAATTTTTGTAAGCTGGATGGTTATTTAGGAGAGGTAGAACTACATCCTTTGAAGTTGGATCTGGCTGCTCAGGATCACATTATACATGTTTTGAACATCTCCAAGGGTGGAGATGTCACAGTGTCTCTTGGCCCTAGTCCAAGTGGTTGGTCACTCTCACTGTGAAAATGTCTTCTCCTGCTCTCTGTTCAGAGCTTCTCCTGGTGTTACTCATGTCCTTTGTCTCCTGCCGTACCACAGTGCACCTCCCAGTGTGTCTCTCCATGCTCTCACTGCAGGTAGCTCTAGGCACCAGTAAGATCTCCCCCTTAGCCTTCATTTCTCCAGGGTGAATAAATGCACTTCTCCCCGTCTCTCCCTGAATACCATGTCCCCCAACACACATGACCACCTGGTGGCCTCTGCCAGACTTTCTTGTCCTGAGGAGACCAAAAACCGGGGCCAGGACTCTGAGGGCAGGCTCACCAGCGGAGGCAGAGGGGAAGCGATCCTACTGATAACACAGCTACTGATGACACGGCCCCAGCCCTGGTTTTTGTGGTGCTCCACCACAAGTGCACGCTGCTGCCTTAAATATCAAAAAGAAAAGTCTGTGGCTGCACACTGCACAGAGAGTAAAGCGTGTTGGTCTTTTCTATCCTGTTTGCTGATAAATAATTAGGGAATATTATTTCTGAGGAAGACAGAAAACCGGCCAAAAAAGGTAACATGAGGTTTCATGTATCTTTTATAAAGACCTCACAGTTCTTTGGGGTTTTGTTGGTTTGGGTTTTGTTTTTTTTTTATGTGAGAAACTTGCAATCAAAACAAGTAAGCAAAAGTTAAAAGAAAACAAACTGAGAATGTAAAATACCTTCTATGTGAACGCACCCACACCCATTTTGAGTAGGGTGCCTTTCTTTTCTTAGTAAGAAATACCTGCCAAGCCAAAACACTTCTGCAGACACAAAATCACTGTATCAAGCTTGGATCACTAATTCCACTTTATAGGGGAGGAAATGGTTACATTCAGACTCAGTAACAACTCCGCAGCCTCTGAAGTGCTCTGTATAAAAAGTATAAAGCTAAATCTCCTCTTTTCGTTACCATTTCCTCTGTGAACGGGTCCTTCCTCTTTCCTGCATGCATTAAAAAGTTTATTTTTCAGAGTACTTTTGTCACTGGGTATCCCTCAAGAATCAAGGGAACTGGTTTCCAAGGTGCCTTTTGTAGAAAAGCGGGTGGCATTTAGTCCACTTGACGAGTGTTACCGCTGCTTGCTGCACAGCCAACCACTTCTGAAGTGGGGTGCATATTTTCCTTGTCACCTGGGACACAGCAGTACGATCTGACATCACTGCGAGAGATTTGCTAGTTGTCCTAAGAAGAAAATAAACAGTCCTTGTAAGAATGCCTTCAGCCTGGTGTTCTCTCTTTGGCAGGACACCTGGGTGCGCTGGCTGCTCCTGGGGACGAGGCTGCAGGAGAGGGGGCAGGTCTGTGCATTTCCTGTGGTCTTTCCTTTGTTATCTTTTCTTTTTCTCTGTTGTCCTGGCTCATAACGAGCAAGTCTCACGTGTGCCACTCATGCTGCCGTGGGCACTCGGGGGATGCCAAGGTCACAGAACAAACCTGTTTTCCCCTTTTCGGTTTTCACGTTTTCTTGGCTGCTTTTTGCATATAGAATGTTTAGGCTGAAACTCCAGAGTAAGAGCAGAGAGAAAACCTGAACTAAGACAGTAGTGTGTGTCCTACAGACAGAAAACACCTGACAGATGAGGCAGATGAAGTTATTCCTTACTGGCTATAGGTAAGGAATAAACTTGGAGTCTCCAGCTGGTGCTGGTGTCACTTGTGCCGTACGCCGTATGAATTTTACACCAAGAACTTATTTCACAGAAGTTTTAGCGTGAAGAAATATGAAGACAGAAGAAAGAGGGTGAGGACCAGATGTGGTCGAATCCCTGGCCCTCCATATGAGTCTGCAGCGCAAAGCCACGAAAAAAGCTACAGCTTTCTACTCACATTCCTCACTTCTTCATCCCTAGAGTAGATCCTTCAACATGTTCATTTGAAAAACTCTGCCACACGGCACAAGCCCTGTTTTCCTCTAGGAGGAGAAATCAACTCCACATGACACAGCTTTTGATTTGCTGCTGCTGGAAAATGTTTTGACAATACGGAGCCAAATTTGTACCACAGAGAGCAAGTGTTTTACATGAACCAGAACAGAAATGGAGCAGCACAGCGCTGTCCGTCTACAGGCACGGCCACATTTTAAATTACTCCCTTCTGGCCTGAATTGCTCCTTTCTTGAACTCTCCATCCTATCGCACCAAACTATCTTGAATTACATGGACAGATGAGCACGCTAGAGCAGCTAAATTTGGTTTCAGTGCGTTGACTGGCTGTTCTAGTTATTTACAGTTGATTAACAATCATGACAATTTGTCGAGGCTGTGATTTGAACCGTCTCCTTAAAGACAATGGAATAAATGTGTTTGAAGAATGAGTTGTTTCAGTCAGCCATAGGAAACACAGAACAGCTGCGAGAATAAATCATTATCTTTGTTCATTTTATTTTTAATTCTTTAAGAAATGGTAGTTCTGATGTGTTCGTAGCATGTCTTTTTACTCCTGCTCAATGAAGCCTTTAAATAGATTTTCTTTTCCTTTTTTTTTTTTTTTTTTTGGTGGAGCCTGGGAATTTGTTGGCTGCCTTCATTTACGCACTGCAAGGAAAGTTTATGTGACTCACAAAAATGTGACATTTTATTGCTGTGAAAGACAGTTTGTGTTCTTTATAAGTGAGAACCTCGTGCCTCGCTCTCACTCGCCTTGCCAATTCAACCAGAAATTACAAAAAAAGTTGTTTTCTATAACACATCTCACTGTGCTTTGCGAATGAAGACTGAATTCCCTGGGCCAAATCCGGAGCCACGAAGTTCAGCAGCAATCACACTATTCTGAAGTTTTAATTTGGTGTTTTCCTGTATTAAATTTGCTTCAAAAATCCACAATTAATGCTTCCGTGTTGTGGTACATAGTATCAAGGACTGAAGTATGACTCCAACTGCTCATGTGCCATCGATCCATAAAACCAGTAACAAAACCGGTTGCGTTTCCTCTTCTGCCATTATATTCAGACTCAAGGAGTAGGTCCTTGTGTTCCTCAGGTCAGTGCAGATCTTCAGTCACATGTGACACTATGGAATCAACACTCCAGTTTGAAGAGGTGACAATCCCCTTTCTTTGACACTGTGTGGTAACAGGACACAGTGTCACTGTGTGACACTATGTGGTAACAGGATATTCTGAAAGCCTCCTCTGGCCTGTGCTTAGGGTTTTGTTTCAGGACACTTGGCGCAGTTAAAATTCAGTAATGTAACTGATGGTCTTAAATGCATTCACAAGTCAGTGAGTTTATGCAACTTTATCCATTCCTGCGTACCACCGTTTGGTTAAATGTTGCAGAAACTGGAGAAACGACGTTCTTTCTGCATAAAAATGACTCACAGGGCTGGTGGATCTTGGCTCCTTGCAATGAATTGGTGTCATTATAACAGAAAGCTCAGGGGGTGTCTCTCTAACTTCCACGAGAGACAGAATGTGTTCAAACATGGGACCGAAGAGCTGCTTGGCTGGCACCGCTGAAAATGCTGACCCATGCTTACGAGATTACTTTTTATCACATACTTGGACCTGCAAGTCTGTGTTAGGAGTCGCTGAATGAAGTTTTCTCAAGGTATTTTCTCTTCCTTAGAAGTCTTCTGCAGCACATTTGGTCAGAGTGAACTCTCTGCTCGCTATTTTAGGTACTTTAAGACAAGTCCCTGGATCATAAAATGTCCCTCCTAGGAAAGTCTCACAGGGAGGAAACCTATGAGCTGTGAACTCCCACCTGGTCTCAGGCCATCTCTGTGGAGGAACCAGCCCAGGTGGCTGCAGGGAAAGCAGAGATGGCAGACAGGCTTGGAGGGGAATGCTCCCCTCCCACACCAGTGATGCTTCTGCCAGAAATCACCCAGGACAGACTTCGGAAAGCTGGAATGTTGTCTTGCAGTCTGTAAATGTCTCTTGCATCACATCGCTGCGAGAACACACGGACACTTTAACAGCAAGCGCAGTGTTGGTTTAGTAACAACAGCGTGGGTGAATTGCACAGCAAAATAATTGCATCATCAGGTCCTAATACTTATGGCATTTACTGGCGCACTCAAGAAATCTCAGGGGACCTCTTCTCAGGGACTAGAGTATCGGGTTTTTATGAGCAGAGCAGTTCTAAACCTCAAAATCGCTCCTTACCAGTGTAAATGAGATGTAGCTAATGCTGTCATTGTCTGCTTTCCTGTTCTGTTGAGAATTCACATACACAGTCACATTGCTAGACAGTTTGTGGTACCCTAGGACCGGTTTTAGCAGGCAGCAAAAAAACCTGGCATGCAATGAAGGCAGAAAATCAATAACTGGACCTTCTGCTTTCAGGCTGATTGAAAGAATTTGATTCAAGAATTGCAATGGAATGTGATTATGTTGATTGTAGTCCATGTATTAGGTTTTTTGAGAAGGGAAAGCAAAAACAGAGAGAGACTGAATGATCTGAAGTCTTTCTCTCCTTTAGAATTATTACCCTCAAGACAGATTTGAGGTTGTCTATACACAACATCCACCAACCAAAAAAAACCAAAGGTGGAAGACTGTATAATCTAGCTCAAACTGGTGACAATTAATATGTCACTGGGAAGTCATAGAAAACTGTATCTTCTGAAATTTGCTCATGATTGTTAAGACTATGGTACTTACAGCTGTAGTCACTCCTCAGAACCACTTTGTGCTGGGTGTGGTGCAGATTGTTCACTGTTGGCATAGACAAAGACCAAGAGATAAGGAGTACAGAGGGATGGGTCATATTGGGTTGTCTTAACCTACAGCAAGAGGTAATTTATCTGATTTCAGGTCTGTGCCACTAAGAACGAGTGACCTAAAGATGTAAATGAAGTTACCATTTTTCCAGTTTGCAGATGGGGATCTGAGAGTTAATGACAGCAAGTGGGCAGGCAGACTGGTCAAGGAGTTAAACTCCTCTCCCCCGAGTCCTACGTCGGTTTCTCCCACAGAAAGAATTATATTCTGCCTGCCTTACATGAAGTTATCTGTGGAGACACGTAGTTACATCAACAGGAGTAATGCTCTTTGACCTCACACACACAGTGAAACCACCCTCTGTGTACACAGCACGTTACTTACACACACTGAAGAGTTCAAGGATTGAAATTCGCACCTGCATCGTACAAGAAATCCAGGCCACTCACAGGGGTCAGAGCCATGTGATGCTGAACAATGGGCTGATCCTTGCACAGCCACTTGTCTGGTGTAAATCATGACCCAGGTTCTCTCACTGGCAGCTTAGAGGGTGATGTTTGCTATTGTGAGGTTCTCAGGAGTGAGATAAATTATGGACGTAATCTCACAACAAAGGGTAAAACCAGTACAATTTAGGCTGTTGCCACTTGTTGTAACTTAATTTTCATTTTGCTTTTCAATATATGTTCAAAGGATTAGGACTGGAATATGCAATCAGTTTTTCAGGCAACTCCAATTACTGTAGCTCTGTCAAGAATGCCCCATTTTTAAAGTGGGAAAGGCTCTTTATCACTCTTATAATTCAGGAACATCACACAAGAGAGACTTTCAGGTGGACAAAATAATCTCTGTGAGTTATAAGAACATGACTCCTACAGCAAAGGGAGAAGTAAGAAGGAATGCAGGTTTCCCCTGCATCATTTTTGGGTTCTCTTCTCAGAACGCTCAGGTTTGTTTCTCTAGTTCATAAATGTGCATTTAAGGTTAATCAAACACCTACAGGTTTTGCTGGATTGCATCACGAGTATAGCAGCCAGCTTGAGGCACGTTTCCTTCCTTCAGGCTGCATGGGCAGAGGATTTTTTCTCGGCTTGCCAAGAGCAATCCAGCTCTTCCAGCCTTGCCACTTTACCCCTTCCAGAAGACTTTCACCTCAGTAAATGCAGAAATGCAGGAAAAATTCAAGAAAATTTGCATTTATTTTTTTTTGTGATTTATGCTTGACTTATTGCAACAAACATCACTTCCAAATTAGAATAAATATAACACCTAGGCTAAGAATGCAAAATTTTCTTATTGATTAAGGGAGATCTTTATGGGAAATTTTCTTAAGAAGCCCAAAAGCACCAACGTGATATAAAGCTTTCATTGAAACCGCTATTGCCCGTTTAAAGTGAATTCATACTTCACTTGTAGAACATTTCTACTGAAAGAAACCTGGAGATCAGACATGAGAAAGTAATCTGGAGGAAAGATGTGAAAGCAATTTAAAGGAAAAAACATAGATGAAATGCTTTAAGCAGAATATGCAAGAACCAAACTAGCAGCGGAAGGTTGAATGCAATGGAAGTTAAACTGTTTATGCAGTTTCAGAAATAACTTAGGTGCATTTTTTTGCTGTCATTTTTTTTATTGATGCTACAATAATCTGTTCAAACCGGTAAGAGCTGAGGACACTCACCATTGGCAGGAGGCATTCATCAAGTGGCGGAGTGCTGCACGAGAGGGTTTTCTCTGAAGATGACATTTGCCTTCTGTTCCTGTCTATAACTCTTCACTCTGTCCTCACTGCACCTGGAGTCATGAGATTATTCACCATGACTTTTTCAAAGCTGCTCTGATTTTCAGTTGTCCTGCCTCAAACTGGAGCTTTTAAAGGCTCAGCACTGGGCTGTGCTTGTGCTGCCATAACATCCCGGGTTAGTTCATCCCACTTCTCCACCCAGTCACAAGAGAGGGGCAGGGGACAATGTTAGCACCTCTCTCTCCCCTCTCCTCACTGCTCGCTCCCTGACTGGTTTGCAGCGTCAGATGTGGAGCTGCTATTGGGCACAGATCATGCACTGACACCTGCAGTGACAGCACCTGGACCCAGAGGATGCTGATACCAACTAAACAGCTGTCGGTAGCCTTAGCAACTCCGTGCCAGGGTACCACAGCCAGAAGGTAAAAGGTAATGAGTCTCTTTCCAGTACTGGAGCAAACGGCATCTCCATCACCAGAATCAGAGCTGTCATTGTGACAGCAGCCGTTAATTTTTGTAACAGAGATTCAGGCAGTCCAGGTGCAGGGAACAGGATGCAGTCGATTGAGGACTTGGGAATCCCTCATCTTAGTCTTATGCCTCAGTCTTCTACCACTTACGCCTCAGTGTTGTGGTCTAAAAGGCAAGGACTGTCTTTCACCATACAGGCTAAGGTGGGAGAAGTCACTTCTGCTGGTTTTACATAGGATTTCATTTTCATTTTAAAAGCTTTTCATCCACAGTTCTTTTCATTGTGCGTTGCTGGAATTTAGAGGGCAAAAGAAAGACAGGGACGTTAGGAAACAATTTTGCATTGGCGTTGAAGATAAGGTACATGGACAGAAACTTTTCTTACATTTATTTGTAACTTAAGATCCCTTTACTTAGAGGTGTGACGGTTTAAGCAGTTTTTGATTCCATCATATCTCTCATGTGAACAACAAATCCTTCCACTTAACTAACGCTTCTTTTGTTAACACTCTAGTTTTGAAATCCTTCCACAGAGCAGGATAAAGTACTCTGACAGGTCACATCATCTGTGTACCTACAGTTTTGGCAGACAAACAAAATGTTCTTTTATCTTTTTTTTTTTTTTTAAATATTTCGTGACACTTCCATATTAATTTGGGAAGTTGGTAAAGAAACATCGACCATATTCCCTAATGCTGTATGCAATATTGTCAATGTTTTATGCATTTTGTTCTTGAGGTGGAACGTTAAAGCTTTTATCCAGCAGTAAAGTATTCAGTAGTGACTATAGCCTTTTCATTAAGAAATAACTTGAAAGTTGGTGGGTCTACTTCATAAAAACAGGTAGGCATCATGCAGGCCACTGTCACCGAAATGAAGGGTCGAGCCAATTTTGCTAACACTGTTATTCAATTTTATCTCAAGATGTTTGTAATATTTAGCCCGAATTATTTTCAGAGAACATTTTTAAACCTGTTTCCAGTAGTGATAGGCACAATCATCCCACTCACAGAAACTCAGTTGCCTCCATAATTCCCTTTGCCTGGACCATCCTACACAGAAGAACGGTGGAGCTGGTTTGGACGAGTAACCACAGCGCAAGGCCTTGGTTAACACTGAGGATTCGGTTCACGCTTTGGAGAAGGCAATTCTTGTCACCTGCTGTAGCTAAAAGCACTGATCAGAGCAGGTCATGAGGCTACAGGGTAGTCTCACCACAGCTGGCCACCTCGTGTTGGAAGAGGGGCTTGAGGTCGCGTGTGGGCTGGGAGGAGCTTACCAGGTCTGAGCTCAGGGGTCAGCAGTGGGAGAATTGCTTACCTTGGGCTTGCTTTGCTTTTCAGAAAGTACTTTGAGAAGTGTTAAAGGACAAATACCCCCACAGGTCAGAAGGTGATGGTCACAGCTCAAGCGGACTGGGAGGCACAGAGCAGGGCTGGAGGCACAGGACAAAGGCTCGTGTCAGGTTTCTAATGCAGATCCCTAACAAAGCAATAGCCTTCCTTTACTCACCTGTTGAAGCTGTTGTTTAGTGAGATAAAAGTCCTGCTTCTCCATATCGTTTCTGTTGCCAAGAAATGGCCAAAGGCAGGACAATGAAGCAAGGTTTGGAGTTTTAATCCGGCAATAGAAAGATTGCTTGTACTGGACAGGTTGAGCATGCTGTTGTACGGCAACCTGCCCCTTGTACGTGCTCAATATGGGCTGAATGTTGTTGTAGCTGAACACAAGCTGCACGTCAGACTAGACTGTTCATTCCTTGGCCTCATATCAGATTTAACAAGGGAGATGAGGTGCTTTCTCAATCACTTCAAAGAATAAGAAGGTCAAGGAAGGGCCGAGAGCCTGGTGCTCTTTGAAACAACACATTCGTTTAGCTCTTGGTTTGATAAGAGTCACTGCCAAGAGCTAGGTTTAGGTTTGTTTAAGAGCTGAGGTTGGGAGACATGGAAGAGGAGAAATCTGGGTTGAAGAAATAATTACCAGGGTTGGAGAAATAATTACCAGGAAACCTTTTTGGCTACTTCATGTTAAGCTTGGGGTTCTGCTTCCTTAAACAGATTATAAGGACAGAGGTGAAGACAGGCATGGGACCGGAAGACGACGACAGAGCAGCAGCTTCTGAAAGGAGCTGGTGTTTCTGAAAGGGGTGTCTGACTTCAGCGGTATCACGGAATTCTCTTATTGTCCCTGGGTGACTGAATAACGGTTGGGTTAGGGCTACTTCAGCAGGAAAAGCTTCACCCCATTTCTACAGAGACCTAAGAATATATAAGGGTGAGGTCAGAGATCAGGATTCAAACGCACAGATCAAAAAGGAGGAGTAAAGGCAACACCACGGCCCAGGTTAGTGCATTTGATAGAAACATCTAGTTCCGAAATCTGAAGAGATAAAGGAGCTTGACCCAGGGCCGTTCCACAGGTGGGGTTAGGGTAGTTGAATTTAGGAAAACCTGTCAGCCACTGTGATATGGAGCTGTAGAAAGGGCTGTTCTAGTAATCGGTCATTTTGGGGGTGACTGATTTATTATGGGGTTTTTTTGAGTCACAGAAACAGCTGCTAGATCAGGAGCAAGGCTTTATCTTCTACAAGAAAGGTAATCACTGGATTCACAAAGTGCCACAGACCTACTTGCCGCTTTGGTAGTGAAATAGGCCACTCTACACACACCACGTGTGGAGGTGGTTTGGATGTGTATCACGGCTACTGCTAGTGCAAAGCCTTGGGTAAAACTGAGGATTTAATTTGCATCTTAGACCAGGAGAAGCTGACAAGAAATTGCTGATTAAGTCATATGAGTTGCCAGAAATGGGTACCACATACTGCCATAGACAAAAGGGTATTATTAATTTCCATTTTTTACTGGAGTCCCTGTCTAACAGAGGGAGCAGCTTGGGATAAAGGTGGAAAACTGGGGAATCTTTCAGCACAGAACAAATCCGTTGAGATTAGGATTACATTTTCATCTAGAAGCCACTGATGGTCTTTCATGAGGACGGAGAGTTAAAATAGTAGTTAGCCTAAGGTAAAACTCAAGATAACATGGATCAGCCAGCTGTTAAGTTTTGCTGTTCTTCCTCCTCCTTTTTCAGCTTCCATGAAATCTGCTGCAAGTTGTTGTTTAGTTTTGGAATAAATTGTCCGATATGAATGGAAGATTTTCACAGATGAGATGACACTGTTGGGTGGGTGAAATCCCCCACAAATTTCAGGCATTTGGTGTAAGTTGCATGTTTCCGTCATATCAGAGTTCCTTACATTAAGCCTAAGGAGGGAATTTTTTTGCTGTTTTCTGTTCATGCAGACAGGTTTTTTTTCACTTTGTGCATAACTCCCTGAGATGAATTTTCACTCTCTATGCTCTGACTTTTTAGCTTTCAGTCTGGCAAAAAGAGACTGAAACTGTCTCCAGTATTCTCTTAGAAAAAGCGCGCTGGTTATTTCACATCAGAAGACAAACTCCTTGGCTGCTTCAGTCACCTTATTCTCGTAGAATATCACATAGACCTGCACGAACAGATGGACAAAGCCACAGAAACCAGTAAACAAGTTTCAGGCTCACTTGTCTGTAAGCCGAGATATCGGCAGTGGTATTTCAGTAACCCATTCTAGTTCAAAGTATTTTGTGTCCTATAGAACAGACCTGGTTATTTTTTTCTTCAGCATATTTCTCTTGTATTAGTAAAGATTCTGAAATTTCTGACAGTTCAAAAATGCCTAAATTTAGTGAATCCCCACCAGTAGAGGTGTTCTTACCGTGCTTTCAGACCAGTGGGATCTGTGTTATGGTGCAGGAAGAAGCGAGCTGTTACTGAGTTCTCCCTTCAAGCAAATTACCTCTAGCTTGTGTTAACGCCTGCTCGCTGCTGACCGTTTGTTCATGGGAATAAACGCAGATGATCCTTCCGCCCCTCCGTGTTTTGTGTCAGAGGACAGCACAGGAGTTGAAACAAGGGTTTGCTATGTCAAGTCCTGTTTATGTCCTTGCCCTGGAACTGCTGCCATGAATGTTCTCATCTTCTTCTGAACTAGTCTTAAATCAAAAAGCATGGGTGATGTCCATGCAGTTTCCAGAGGTTTTGATACCATTAGTTATTAACACATAGAAGACCTCAGAAAGAATAGTATGAACAATAACCTTTACATAGTGCATAACTTTGAATTGAAACTGTTGTTGCAGCTGGCAGCAATGCTTTTCGATTTCACTTTCACCAATGAGCACAAAGTAGGAAAGAAAATCTATTTATAGTATTTGCAGTGACAGAAAAAGGCTATTGATGAATAAGCGGGCTGGAATGTCTTTTTCTTCAAGTCCTGCAGACTTTGAAATGCCTTTATGGTTACCAGTGACAGGTGAGACATGAACGAGATATCTCACAAAATACTATAAACAATTTTGTTGATGTTCAAAGGAAGAGGGGCTTGGCACGTGGGAGATGCATGTCTGGTCTGTGCTTTAGCTCCTGGCATTCAATCACCAAGAGATCGGCTTTACAGAAGTACTTAATAGGCTGATAATTAATTATAGCTTCCTACGTGCCTTCTGCTTTGCGACTGCCCTGCAGGCAAATGCTGCCGGTACCACAGAGGCGCTGTGTGGAATCACCCACGCTCACTTCTGGATGGAGTGAGAACCGTCTTCTCACCCAGCAGGACAGTTTGGCTCACTCCAATAAATCACTGCAGTACAGGCTGCATTTGATAACCGACAAATCAAGCCCAGATCTGAAATCCAGTGATGCTACTGGGGACCTCTGATTTGTCTCAACCGACTTTGACTCACAGTGACTATATTTCATGCCCATGCGCTCACAGCCTCCACTGTACAAGGAGGAGGAAGCCAGAACTAAACAATGTCTCACTTTCTCATCCCTGACTTAAGTACCCGTTTCTAATTTGCAACACAAGATGTTGCTTTATATGCTGCTCATTAGCTCCTGTTGAAGAATTAGCTGTGATTGCTAGCCTATAAATTCAGAAAACAAACTGTGCTGCTGTTCTCAGTGCCTTTAAACATCGCAGTCGGTTACATCAGGCTCACAAATTCTTTGAAATTCATGTCCTAAAATCCGGCCCTTCTATTAACCTGTTCAAATGGATGTAGGAGGGAAGAGTGGCATGTGTCTGTGTTAGACACAGAATTTGATATTCGCAATAATTGCTTGTAAAAATCAACCTTGTTTATAAAAATCAGTCTTCTGTTGATCGCTGTGTTTCTGAAGATTGCAATGGCGATTGAGTTGTAAGGTGCTACACTATAAAGTGAACCTTTGAAAGCTGTTTCTTACTCTTGTTTAAAAGGAAAAAATAAACCACTTAATTGAAGCTCGAGGCACATCCTTTCTAAAGATGAACAAAGGCTCAGTCCAGGGAGCTGCCCCAAAGCGAGAGGCTCCGCGGAGTTCAGGGGCCGACTGCATGGGAAAAGCACTCTGCGGACACATTTGTTCCAGGGGAAAATGCTGGGACGTGGTTATCTGGATGAGTTCAGCTCCTCATCTGTGGCACAATCCGTGTGCATCCTCATCAAGGCCAACTCTTCAGACACGTTCAGGAAGCCTGTTCTCCTGGTTTCCATGAGAGCCATGGCCTCTGTCTGCCTTCCCTGGTAGACAGGTATGAAAAGGCTCCCTCACCTGCATACATGTCAAGCCAGAGCTCCAAAATGTCTCCAGTCTTGCTTGTGCCGTTAAAAATAGTAAGTTTAAAGCTGTTTCTGGGGTTTCAGAATAGGAGACTGTAACAACCACACGAAGCTCATTGCAAAGCCTAGCCTACGTTGCAGAAAATGCAAACAAACTGAAAGGCTGAAGAAGGGCTTTATTTCCAGGGTCACTGAACTGCTCAAGTGACCTAGAGGTATTTTTTGTTTTTTCTAAACTCGGCGCTGGTTGTACTTCACGTGACAGCCAGTCTATCGTCACGAGTTGGCTTTCATAATGTTCCTGCTTCTGAAGTCCGTCTGCTGCATGTGCCTTGGTGGAGCTCTGCTGAACTGTCGCTTGCATATTCCGCTTCTCCTTCCATTATGAGTCACAGACAGTTCACTGGCTTTCCTTTTTCCCCTGGATTTCCAGAGTATGAAAAAACCGAAAATTTGTAACTAAAACCAATGCTGCAGACCAGCGCGCTGCAGTGCCAGTACCTGTACTGACGAATGCCTTAGCGGAGAGTGGGTAACACGTAGGATGAGACATCCTGAGCCAGGGGCATGTATTGCTCGGTTTGAGGAACTCACAGTGGCCAGCTGCAGAACAATTTGAAGTCACCAACTGACTCCAGTCATTAAAAAAGAAGGGACAAAATTGTCTCAGTGGGGATTTAACATCTCTTTCTCTTCCTGCGTATTAACTGGAGACTGATGTTATTACCCACATAAACTACATTGCTCAGTAAGAGCTCTTCGGTATTTTCACTTCTGGAAAGCAGCAGGCTGCAGTTGGTGTGTGCAGTTTCACAGCCTTTTGGACTGCAATGTGGCAGCAAAATCATTACTACGACTCATTTATTATTAAAAAAACCCACCACCACCACAAACAAGTGGATCTACATGGAGTTTCTTAACACTGTCACGTTAAGACACCAGCGTCATCCATTTTAAGTAGAGCACACACAATCTTGAAGGGGACAATATTGTTCTGAGGCTTCAACGTGGAAGTTTAAAGTGGTTTTATTGTTCTTTTAGGGCTGCGATGTGATACAACTGAGATTGTTCAGCTGTCACTTCAGCA
The DNA here is from genome assembly GCA_009769605.1 of Bucorvus abyssinicus. Taxonomy (NCBI): domain Eukaryota; kingdom Metazoa; phylum Chordata; class Aves; order Bucerotiformes; family Bucorvidae; genus Bucorvus; species Bucorvus abyssinicus. The sequence goes on from CM020063.1 coordinate 46,688,795, forward strand.
CACCAGTGCTTGCGTGTCACTCTGAGATTCTCTTAATATCGTTCTGTCACTGAAAATAAGATTTTGGTCTTTGAATTTTACGAGTCCTAGGTGAATTCTCACCTGCCATGGAATTAGCTCTGCTTACTGGGTTCAGTGGAAACACACCACTACAGCTGCTGAGAGTCTGGCCCAAAGGAGATTGTAAAAAAAGGTTAATGTTGCCTTGATTTCAAAATGTCACCTCAAACCTTTAAACCCTGACACTATTTCTCGCTCTTTGTTATTAGCCACACAACCTGGCTGACGTGAGGAGGTGAGATGAAAGGGGGAGGAGTGAAAGATTGGTCCTGGACATCTTGCTGGGAATGCTGATTTATGAAAGTATGTAAAAACGACTGATATAACTGAATCGTTCTTTATTTCCTTGCTGCAGGGCTTAATAATGATCACTTGTACAGTGCATCGGGTACGTGCTTTAGAACTGCCACGCGGCAGACACGTGTGCAGGACACCAGAGGTGAGACGAGTGCTCCAACAAACCACCCAGAAACGGTTGCATGCTCTCCCTGTCTCAGATGACGCTCACTGTGGGTAAACTCGGGGCTGTGCAAAAAGGCAGCTTGCGATATTCCCAAGGCTTCCAGACATTCACGAGACTGTGCAAAAAGGTTCAAACTGACCTGTCGATCCACGCTGGGCACACTCAGCTCCTCGGGGCCTGAGGAAGCCACCCGGCACGGCCACTTCTAGAAATGGGTCACAGTGGAGGCTGTCGGGACATTAAGGGGAGACGTTTTAAAATAAGCACAAGGAGACTGTTTTTTCAGGCAATCTGTAGCAGTACAGTAAAACGACGTGCTGCTGGCTGTTGTGCAGGCTGGATGCTTGTACGCGTTGTACGAGATAACAACACGGCCAGGCAGGTTTAGGGAGGAAAAATCCATTAAGGGCCCTGGAAGTACACAAGCCGTAATCCAAGGGAGGCTGCAAGCTTGTTCTGCACAATTACAGCTCCACTGCTTCCCCCCGTCTCGTGGTGTCCGTAGGCACCCAGTGCAGGCACGGCTGGAGAGGTGATGGCAGGTTGGACGGTCCTTTGGTCTGCCAGAGTTCTGACATTCTCATGGCAGTGAAGAGTCTCTGAACTTGTTCTTGCACTGACACAGGCACAGACGTGCCTCTCTGTCTCCCAGTTTCTAATTGTCATTTAGGATTTAGATGTCTGAATGTCACGGAGGCACCCAAAAAACAGACAGCAGCAGCTCCCTGAAAACTGTGTAATTATTGCAATCAAAGTTGCCCGCACTCCGGCTGACCAAAATAATTACAAGTTCGGATGTCAGGTGGGAATATGTTACTGCACAGCAAATCCCTGAACACTAAAGAATACTCCTCAAGGAAGGCGAACCAGAATGCGTACACACTCACTCATACAAGGGAAAATCTCCCGCTCAGGGGTACCCAAACAAAAGGGTCACTCCCAAAGGGGGTGTAAGGGCTCACTTAATCTCAGGAGGTTTCCTCGGATGGGGTCCTGATCCGAGGGCAGAGTCCCCAACTTCACTACCTGATGCTCCAAAGAGGACCAACTCCCATCGGGTTCTCCCCAGGGCTCCTTTATACCCTGGTCCAGTGTGAGCCGTGGGCACTGCAGCCAGTCAGCACAGACAGGAGGCAGCCAAGGGAGCCCAGATTCTGAGGCACCAGACAGCCCTGGGGCACTGACCTGCTCCTTATCAGGTGCTTGTGCAGGCTCTGATCTTGGTGCTAGCATCAACTCAGGTTGTCTGTACCTGCCACACTGAACTTTGTGCCACTATAGTCCGAGACCCGCTGATGCATTTTTACAGCCCATCAGGCACCGTAGGTGCTACCAAAAAATATCTGTTTCAAAATGTTTATTTCTCATGTGTATAAACAGTTATCAAAGAAAAGATTTCACAGGAGAAGATGCAGTTTGTTATAAAGCAAAGTTCATTAGATCCACCACTATCTCAAATGTATGCTTGCAATTGAGACTTCATCGGTGTTTCAGTCTGGATCTTCTGGAGGCCACACAAATTTCTGGAGTGTGAACCAGAAAATACAGATTAGAAGCTTATGATTAGTATCTACGCCTATAAAGCTCTCAGCGTCCTATAGTAGAAGAGAACCACCATGAAAAGGAAATAATAATAAAGGTTCATCTGCTAAGTTGTCAGGTTGAAACTTTAGGTTTAGGTTTTAGTTTGCACTGATGAAGTAACCTCTAAATGCTGATGTTTCATCATTGAAAATAACTGAAAACGTTATCACAATGTTTTGAAATGCTTTCCAACCCCAGTGGGCAATTAATGTATTTACAGCATTCTGAAATTACACTTCAATCACTAAAGCTGCAACTTACCCAAACTAAATTCCCGAGGTGCTGAGGTGCAATTTTGACCAGCTGAAGAAAACTTAGAGGAAAGCAAGTGATTTTTCAGTGACCTTAAATACAAGCATGTCTTTCATGTTCTTAAAGACAGACGTAAATTTTTTTGCAATAAAATTGCAAATAAAATATTAATTTCATAACGTAGTTCCTTTAGGCTAAACTTGATGAGCTACAGATACTGGAGCACGTGAACAGCCTCTTTAGAGGTGTGAAAGGACACGTACGTAAGGAGTGAAAACGCTGAGGGTCCATCTGCAGTTTATGTGCTATACTGTAAATCCGTTTGACTGATGACGTTGGTGCTACGTAGGCACGCACAGACGAGGATTTCTGTACACGGAACCGCAGATTTAAGATGAAAAGTCTCGCTTGATATTAATTGTTTCTTTCAACAACTTTGCAAAAACTGGAGCACAGTTTAGATAAAGAAACACAAGTATCTTTGAGAGAAATTTGCTGAATAGAAGTCTGCCAGAAACTGTTTAAGAAGGTTCAGTAAATGCTCAGCTTCCAGCACCATTATAGGAATATTGGTGTGACCGTGACTGCATTTAACCTCTGTAAATTTAGATGCACAACTGTGTATCCAAGTATGAAGGATTAATGCATTTCAGTAAATTACAAGAAGAATAAAGAGGCTTTTTTCTAAACTTTCTCAATTTTCAGCTTATAATTTTAGAAAAATTATATTTGGACTGTTCCTCATCAGAATAACATGGTATTAATTACAGACAGTTACCTAACAGGCTGCATGGTTTAAAGTCTATTTAGTGCCTTACATGGATGGCATTAAATCACAGAACACTGATGACCATCTATTTCACAATTGTACGATAACGTGCACTCAAATGGGTGGCTCTTTGGTGGCCACCCTCTTCTGAAACCTTTGTTAGGTGTCTGTCCGTGTTTCCAAAGGCCAAAAATGAAATTTAAAAACATGCTCATAAGCGACATCTCGAGCATCACACAGTCAGACCCGTGCAAGTGGAGCAGGACCCAGAAACCACACCCAGCAATAACCCCGGGTCCTTCTTTAACTTCACTCAATAAAACAAATTGGATTAAGGCTTATACTGCATTGCAAAGTTGTTTTAAAAATGTAGCTTTTAAGGCTTTTTAAATTTGCTTTATTTCTTTCATAGAAGTCACTGGAATTCTGTTTTTTTAAAAAAAAAACTTTAATTCAATAATCTAAACTGTACTTTGTGTTTTTCATACCTTTCTGGAAAGAAGCATTAGTATAGGAAGGAAATGTTTAATTTCATTTCAGTGCCACCTCCTCTTGGGTTTTGCTTCAACTAATACCTTTAATTCCTCCTTGTCAGCTAGAAAAAATTGTGGGGCATCATTTAAAGAATGCCTTAAATTTGTCTTTTCATTTGCACAGCAGTGAAGCCATCCAGTCTGTAGCAGAGTGTCACGTCTGCACACATCCAGGCAGGGAACTGGGGGGCTATTTTTATTCTGAATGTTTGAATACAGCTAAAATACCCTTAAAGTGGAAATGCACACGTGCCATCCTGGTGTATTCCCTATGCATTTTCTTTTTTATAGTTGTTTGGGGTTTTTCTCCCCCTCAGTCAAACACCATCTTGCTAGCTGAGCTGACAAGGGCCTCCCACAGAGGTGACTAGTGTCCCAAAACCGTCAGGCCAGACCGAGGAGAATACAGGACTGGTCAGTAAACACAAATGTTTTTCTGTGGCTGATTTTCTCATCTATTGCAAAAGCAACTTCACAGCTGCAGAAAGGGGCAAAACATCTCTACCAGAACGGTACCCAATGGCGTTGGCAGAAAATTAGATGTTTTCTTGGTAGGATTCCATAAAAGCTTCTGACATCCTGACTTTGGTTATGGCTAAGTTGCTGCCGTCGCAGTGCTTAAACTCTGCTGCTCACTTTACAGTGCTGCAGAGGCAGGGGTCATTTTCCTTCTCCTTAATCTTTTGTACCCTGGTTAAGTGATGGATGACTGGTATCAAAACTGCTCGTAAGTTTAGAAATTCTGAGTAGGAGCATCCTAGAAATAGACTGAAAGGCCAGGAGCAGCTTTCTCTTGTGTTCAATTTTTGTTCAAAGATTTCAGCAATAATATGCAGCGCTTTCCTTTGATGTAATTCCCTCTACAGATACCAAAGCACTCTTCAAAAGGACACAGTGTCCCTTTTCCCATTGTCATGGTTTAATCCCAGCTGGCAACGAAGCCACACTCAGCCACTTCCTCACTTACCCCCAGCTGGGATGAGGGAGAGAACTGGAAGGGTAGAAGTGAGGAAACTCACAGGTCAAGATAGAGTTCGATAAGTAAAGCACAGACTGCGCACACAATCAAGGCAAAATAAAGAATTCATTCTCTGCTTCCTGTCCGCAAGCAGGTGTTCAGCCAACCCCAGGAAGGCAAGTGGTCCATCACGCATAATCGTTACTTGGGAAGACAGACATCATCAGCCCAAACATTCTCCTTTTCGTTCTTCCTCCCCCAGTTTTAGCTGCTGAGCATGACTTCACGTGGAGCGGAATATCCCTTTGGTCAGGTAGGGTCAGCTGTCCCAGCTGCGTCCCCTCCCAACTTCTTGTGCACCCCCAGCCTACTCGCCTCTGGGGTGGGGCGAGAGGCAGAAAAGATCTTGGCTCTGTGTAAGCTCTGCTCAGCAGTAACCAAAACATCCCTGTGTTATCAACACTGATTTCATCACAAATCCAAAACACAACCCCACACTCGCTACTATAAAGAAAATTAACTCTATCCCAGCCAAAACCAGCACACCCACTTCACACATGTGTAGCCTAACAGTATCAGACTCAAAAGTGACAGAAGGAGATGGACGATTCGCAGCCACGTCTGCAATAACAGTAGTCAAGACCGTGAGGGTTTATCCCAAGCAACAAAGCTGTTTATTTCTCACTGCCTGTCCATGGGCCTGGCTTAAAACACATGGATCCATGATAAACTAAAATGTCTGCAAGAGGAACAAGCCACAATTGGTGTCTGAAAGGTGGTAGCATTTTTTGTGGTTGTTGTTTCTTTTCCTTCTTCCTGACCTCCACTTGGAATAGATATTATATTTCACAACCTGTGGCAGCACTGTAACAGGTTCATCTCCAGATGCTTGATCAAAAGCCTCTTTCCCATTGTTATTGATGTTGATCTGATGGACTTTAAAGAAGACTTCAGGATTTCCTTCATCACTTCTAGCTGCCTTTTTGCCACAGGCAAGCTGCCTTTAACAACGCTGTTGGAGATCCTGGAGTTTTCTGTCTGGTCTATAGAACCAGACAGCACACACAGACCTCGCCAGAAGAGATGTCTTGTTAGTTCTCAGCATTGCTCAGCATTTGTTATGCCGTTATGCTGGTGGGTATGGGGTCTCCAGCACCTAAACAGAGTTATTATCAGCTCCAGCAGATGGTGACCATCATGGCCCAGAGCCCGAGGCTTGAAGACATGAATGAGAACTGGGATCCCATGAGACAGTGGCACAGCAAAACTCAGCGAGTCCTGGTTGCTTCACTCACTCCAGGCCTGACTTTTGCAGACAGCTGCAGGAAAAATGTAGGTGGAGATTTCATCATTAATTAGACCTTCATTAGCCCCTTTGTGCCATCAATGGCAAGGGCTGGAAGGCTAACAGGCTGACTGGGAACAGGCTGAAAACCATTTCTCACTTCTGGTCCCTGAAAGACAGACCACAGCCTTTGGATGCTTCAACAGAGAAGTTTTGGAGCTCTTTTACTGAAAGCACAGTAATTGCTGCACCATCAGCAGAAGGAAAACCAAAGAAGCTCAAAAGGGGACAGTTTCGGTTTGGATCTCAATTTCCAAAGGCAGACATCCCTCTGATAATGGACTACCTGCTCTTTTGCTTCAGTCTTCTAAGGCCGAGACCAGCATTGCTGGAGAGAAAGTGCAAGTCAACAGCCTCAGTGGCTCCATTTCTAAGAGTTAATTCCTCAGCCACAGATCCACTCCCTATCACTTGACTTTCCATGCCATCGTGAAAGAAGCGGATGAGGCTGCAGAGTTAACTGGACAGTTCAGCTTGCAGAGGAACAGGCCTGCTTGGCTGACCGCGGTGTGAAGTTTGTCAGTCTGGTAGTTACAGTTACAGCAGAGTAGCGCCACTACTTACATGTTTGCTAAACTTGCTTCTCTGTGAATATCCTGTGATTGGCTCTGCGGTTACGCCACAGCTGATCCTCGGATGTCACTGTGCCTCTGAGAGGAACGCGTGGGGAAAGATGCATAAGAAAGCCCTAATCACGTAGCTACGAGAAAGATGCTCAGGGGTTTTCATGAAGGTTGTGGTTGTTTCTTGCTCTTGAAGCACTTCTCCTTTTTTCTCAGACTCAAAAGAAGGGTAAGAAACAGGAATTGTCTCCTGGACTTGAACATTTCAGTGGACATTCTGCCACTCCCAGAGGCTGCACCTGCTCGGAGCTGTTTCAGAGGTCTGCTAACTTCCTTGTGCCTGGAACAAAGCCATAGTTTTCTGTTCTGTCTCACAGATGACACACCTCAGACAGTGGCTGAGCATATCAAGAAGGAAGAGGAAAAGGAAAAAGAAGAAAAAGAAAAAGAAAAAGAAAAAGAAAAAGAAAAAGAAAAGAAAAAGAAAAAGAAAAAGAAAAGAAAAAGAAAAGAAAAGAAGAAGAAAAAGAAAAGAAAAAAAGAAAAAAGAAAAGAAAGAAAAAGAAAAAAAAGAAAAAGGAAAAAAAAAAAGAAAAAGGGGGAAAAGAAAAAGAAAGAAAAAGAAGCCTTGTCTTACTGCTAAAGACCTGTCTCCTTCATGGCAGAGGAGAGCTCCCATCAAACCCAGGAGGGAGAGGAGGCTGGTCCCGTGCCACTGGGACAGCGCACAGATGTGATGGCACAGGTACAGGTCTCAGATCTCTCCTGTGTCTGACCCATGCTGCTCTGTGCTGTCACTGTCACGCTGTGCTGCGGAGAGGTCACCTGTCGTTATCTGCCTGCCCTTTGGGGCACACCGGCGGTCTGCAGCAGCCTGTCAGAGCTTGAGGAGCCCCCCAACGCTTGAGTTGTTTTGTGCCTCTTGTACAGACGGGGGAGGGCAGGCTGGGTCTGAACTAGACTCATCTGTCCGCTACGGAACACCGCTGGACCCAGACCTCGGCTTCACCCTTTGCTGACCTGTACATCACCGGTGGCACAGCGGGGCGGGTGTGAGCACGGGGCAGAGATTGTGCCAGGCGTAAAACAGCAAACTCAGCGGGACCAACTGACTCCTAGAAATTGCGTGGCACGGTCGTATTTCTGTGGGTCAAAAATGCTTCTAATTTTAACAGCCGTGACCGTTTTCAACCCTGAAATGCAGAGAGTGGAAATTTTAACAGGGTCAACAATTAACCGGTTTGTATAATTTTGCTGCTTAAAACCCCCTATTTTCTATCTGAGAAAAGTCCGAAGAAGCCTGTAACCACAGGGGCTGCCAGGCCGGCAAAAAAAAAGAGATCAAGACTAAGAGAAGCCGTTGGTGAGTTTGAAAATACTCATTTTGGAAGCGTTTGAGTTGGCCTGTTCGGGTCCAGGGCCAGCACAGGGCCAGCAAGGAGACAAACCGCAACGGCTGTCACAGAGCGTTGAGCTGAAACGCGAACTCCTGGGACGCTCCGCGGGGCCAAAAGTCCCTCACGTTTCATCGGCGGCAGTGAGCTGGACGGAGGCACAGGCAGCCCCTGCTGCGAGTGCTGCTGGCGGGTGCGGAGCGGTCGCAGCAGGCACCAGCTGCTGCGGCACCGCGGAGAGAATCCCAATTAGGGAGGCAAATTCAGGCACCTCTTCTGCCCCCGCTGGAGCCCGACTACGCAGACAATAACGTGTGGATCAGGACAGTTTCCAAACCGGCACAGGATCGGAAGGGCTGATACTGCTTTAGCAGCGTACCCCGCGCTACACAGCGGCTCTCGAGCTCCACAGCAACCCCTTCTTCCCTCTGAGTTTAACTCCATACCACACCTAGCCTTCCTTGGAGAGGCTGGAGCAACCAGCGGGGAACGTACAAAGTGAGGTTCTGGCTTGTGATACCAGCGGCAGCCACAGCTTTTCCACGAGCCATTTTGCACTGAGCAGTCAGTTTGGGCTGAAAAACTCTGAAAAACAAGATGTGATAAACAGAAAGGAATAATTTTTTTTAGACAAAGCTTCACAGCTGGGCCTCCACTTCTTCATTTTAACACTTGCACTATTTCCTTCTCTGGTTTTCAGTAAGAAAATCCCGACAACGACTTTCCTGTGCTGACAGGAGCTAAACGGTGCTTGGCCCAGAAATGCTGAGCTGATCCTGCTGCACAGAGCCTCCCGCGGCAGAGAACGAGGTAGTGATGTTGAGAACAGGCTTTGGCAAGATGGAAAATTAACAAATCAAAATTCCTTTCTCTCCATAAAGCCCTGCTGACGGAATCCCCCTTACTCAACGGGCCTGTTTCTGGACTGTTTTCTCAGGCCCCGTTAACAGCGTGGGCAAAACGCTGCTATTTGCTATGACATAATCCAGCTTACTACATGTTTGGATGATACCAGCGCAGTCCTGGTCTTCTGAGGGATATCTACAAGTCTTTGGAGTTGCTTTTGGGGTATCTGAATTTCTGATTTTGCTGTGATTTTTAACAAAAAAAAAAAAGGGGCAGCCTAAACAAATGATTTATTTGTTTAAATGCATCTGTCAAGGAGAATTTTTTTTCAGTTAACCAGGACACGACCTGTGGAGTAAGTCTGGCTGTGATGAGTAGGATATTCAGTGTGTTTCACGTGTATTGAATTTATGGTGATACGAGCCACACAAAGCAATCAAGAGACAGAGATGCCTCAAGGACTTAGAAAGTATCTACTTACACTGTTCCAAACTACTTACACTTGCTCCTAAACGTACGTGCACATTATGACCCTCTACAGTGACTCTTAGCAGGGACATAAGCCTTGACACCTCTGGCTAGGAGATATTTTGCCCTCGCTTCTTACTTACCCTTTAAGAACGAGAAGGATCTGCTAGATCTTTGAGATATTCAGTCTGGCTCAGGAAATAAGGAGCAGCTCTGGGGTTTTTGTATGCAAATCCAGCGTTCTTTGGAAAAGCAGAAATAATTGTACCTACTTGGAAACTCTCCCAGGAGAAACTTCTGATCTTCCATCGTCTGCAGTCTTGTCACAGCAGTCAGTGGTCAGGGATCACACCGGTCACTCTGACTTCTCTGTAAATACTGGAGGGATACCCAGGGTAGCATGAGGTGTGTGTAAAACAGCACTTGTTGCTGTGCTTGAGGATATGACATAACAGTCTTAGAAATGGTGCAGACCTTAGAGAGAGGGCCATGAGCAGCCACGGGGAGCAAATGAAGCAATTACAGAGCTAATAAAGGCAAACCCGTTTAGGCACCAAGTTCTCATTATTCTGGTCATATTCTCTCAGAAGGTTGATTAATGTCTCTCTGATCAAAGAACGTGGAATTGATGTAGGAACAGAGATCCTACCAAGATGAGCAATGTGCAGATGAGCAAATCACTAATAATTTCAGGAACTGGCTGTTGCGGATGATTTCATAGGCACATCTTGAACAATTATATTGCATCAGATGGATTGCGTGGCCAAGCCACGTGAGCTAGAGGAGGCTTTATAGCAAATGTGACATTCAGGTGCGGCTCAATGCAAGAATCACTTTAATGTTTCTGCACCATAACTGGAATTAATTGGACGGGGCATTTATAGACAATTCTTTCCAGGTTTTGTAAAGATGGTTTGATGGCTGAGCACCTCAGACAGTCTTGCAGCCAGCAGGATTAATCTTGCTTCAGAGCTCTTCACTCTCACTGCTGCAGAATTCAGTAATGCCTAGGCCACGGATGTAGATTGAACATTGAAAAACTAAGAATAGGTCTATGGGAAGACCACGCCACTATTACAGCAGCTTGGGAAAAAATGCTAATTTACTGTGGTTTATTTTTAAAAAAAAAAAAAAAAAAGGGCATAAAGCCTGACGTTGGGCAGGATAGGGGCTACCCTACACATTTCCACAGTGTCTCCCATTCTCAATCCAGGTTTTCACTTGCACTGTAATGTAAGCACGCAATGTCATTAGAATACCAAAGAACCATATGTACTAAATGCTGAGATATCCCAAAAGAAATTGCTCAAATAACTTGGAATACATTGTAATTTATTCTCTCAAATGACAGTAATATTTGCTAAGGCCACTGAGGTTGTGTCTTGACTTCTGTGATAACCATGCCTGGGGAAGATTCTGGCCACGGAGGTTATCTGGCATTGAACAGAGAGTGTCTATGCTACTCAATGTTCTTAACCTCCAAAAGAGGGTAGCCATATACAAACAACTTTGTGCAAATAGTCTCTTGAGAGCATTTGTGCTTGAACCATTTCTAGGAAGTGTTTTAAAGATGCTGGTTGACATGGGACAAACTGATACCGGAGGAGGCTTTGTGAATATACATGGTAGTGTTTCAGTATCTTGGAAGATCCTCTTGGCTATTCTTCTAGTCTAGTCTTATCATAACATGACAGGGTTGTCTGTGTTACATTATGGTGGAATAAATGAGGTGAGATTGAGGAACAGAAAAGAGGAACAGACTGAAAGCTGAAGAAGACAAATTATGGAATTAGTATCATTAGTATTTTTTGAGGAAGGGTTTTGTTTCTTCCTCCTGAATTGAGTTCCACTACTTCCGCATTAATAGCAGGCTTCCCAGACTTACAGAAATGTTGGATATCAGATTTAGGGAGCTCATAATTAAATAATGGGAAAATATCCAATTGTATGCCCTAGGTGCCTTTTGATAATCACCTTCAAAATGTTTCCAGAAATTGCCAAGAGTCATTCTTTAGGTTATTGAATTTTTCCTTAAATATTTGCAGGGGAAAAAAAAAAAAAAAGAGGGAAGAACCTAACACTAGTCCTAAAGAGTAGCATAACTATAAAGAAAATCCCAGCCCTAATTCTAACTCTAACTGAAAACCTAGCCCTAAACCCCTAAACCTAACCCTACATCTTAACTCCAAACTTTTAACCTAACCCTAATGCTAGGTCTAAACACAACCCTCACCTTTATTCTAAACCCTAGCCATAAACCTTAAGCCTAAACCTGACATTAACCCTAAAACCTATCCCTAACCCTAAATCTAATCCCAACCCTAAGCGTGACAATGAAAAACTAACCCTAAACTTAAGTCTTTACCCTAACCCATCTCACCTCTCTATACAAAGCTTTTTTGTTTACAAAGGATTATCAGATTTCTTTTTTTCCCCTGTTCAGCAGCAGCAGCTCCTCCTGTTTAATGGAAAAATGTTTTGTCCTGGAAATTGTAAGCTATGCAGGTTACTACCACTTATTGATAATTAATGTTGACTTCAAAGTCCATATTTTCTAATATTTTGATTGCACAGCTTCCCACAAAGAACATTGCTGGTGTGGAGTAATAAGCCAGAGTAGGTGAGTCCACACAGTATTTTTTATGGAAGTATCAGGTACAACTTTAGGGTTCAAAGCAGTTATCCTGATTTTCACAGAAGCATGCGAGTAGTTTTACAGCAGAGATAGCATTAAATGATGTAATTATATTCACAAAGCAAAAAAATACTTTTTTTTAGTCAGTGCAATATCTTGAGCTAAAAGTAAGTTTTAAGCGTCTCTCACAGAACAATAAAAATGTCTGCTGAAAAAAGCAGTGACTAAACCCTCAATCCTCATGTGCATAACTTCATTCACTACAAGACTTCTGTTGTGGATTTGTGCACTGTGGAGATGTAAAATTGGTGTTTTCTGTGGAACGGTCACAGTGGGTGCCATGGTAAAAAGAGATTAGCCCTATTGCATTGAATTTTGAAACTTGCAGCTGACAAAGAGGGCTAGCTTGCCTTAAGATCTGATTATGCTCCACATGACAGCTAGGGCAATCCTGTAAGAAACTTCTCAGTGCTGTCCTCATGCTCTAGACTAAGCACAATCTTGTTCAAGGTTGGAGAGGTTGAATATTACTGCATAGGTTCTTTGGTCATTAATGTACATCAGCCTCAATGATCTTCTTAGCAAATCCGTCAGTATTTTTATGGTGTTCATCTTAACTGATAAAATAGACTATAAGAACAGCACGTGCTATTTCAGTATTTATCTGACAACCCAAAGTGAAGGATAAGGTCATTCCTATCTCTGAAACACCTAAAATTCATAATTGTTTTTTTTTTTTTAACTATTGGGTGCAAACACAGTATAGGCATAAACATTTATGGAAATGGAATGAATATTTATTGAAAACGCTTACGAAGTATTTACATGTAGGTAAAGAAAAGGAAAAGAGGATCTGTTTCTTTTGCTTGTTAACCAGTGAAAGAGACTGATGAACATCAAGTTTTTATCTGGTAGGGCTTATTATCTTGAGGACTGAAACACTCATGGTTTTGTTGACTGAAAAGTATATGTCTATTTTAGAAGGTAGAAATGTGCATCATAAAAATAAGAGCAAGGGCTTTCTTTCTGTTTTCCAGTTGCAGTTTTCAAATGTTTCCTCAGTTCTAGACTGCTGTTAACTATCCAGATGATTTCTGGACTGCTGTAGTACTTCAGGTTATGCACTTGCTGAAACCATTTGCTGGATCTAGGCTTAGGGAGTTAGTTCAGTGTCTTCTAAATTATCTGTAATGTAGGTACTACCTTTCAGCTGTGATCTTGACAAAGGAAATACTAGTATTTTCACTTTACTGAGACACAGCAATTCCTATGGAGAACAGTTGCAAAAACAGTAATAGGATCTGGAGTCCTGATAGTCTGGAATGGTTGTCCTTGGAAGGAATCTCTGGAGGTCATCTGGTCCAACCCCCTGCTCAAGCAGAGGCACCTAGGTCCAGTTGCCCAGGGCCATGCCCAGATGGCTTTTGAATATCTCCAGGATGGAGACTCCACCATGTCTCTGGGCAACCTGTTCCAGTTCTTGGTCATCTTGACAGTGAAAAAGTGTTTCCTGATGGTTAGAGGTAACCTACTGTGTTTCAGTTTTTGCCTCATTGTCTCTTCTCCTGTTACTCAGCACCACTGGAAGGAGCCCAGCTCCATCTTCATTGCACCCTCCCTTCAGTAGTTCAATCCTAGACTAACAAGGACTTCTTCCCAGGTCCCAAGCTGCTCCTGACAGAGCTGCTTGTGGAGCAGCATGGAGGTAGAGATGCAAATTGTGCCACATTGTCCCTGTTCTGGAGAACATCCATTGTTAACTGACTTCCCAGCTAGCTGAGAGAAACTGTGATTTCTAGTGAAATAATAAGGGAACACATGCACAACTTGCCAGAATACCAAATTAGAGTAGACCCGAAATTACCCTTCAAATTTACTCAAATGTTATAGCTAATTAACAAATGTACCTGAGAATCTTGAAGGAAAAAACGTTATTTTAGCTATTTCTGTTTACACATAAAAGGAGAAAATCTTAACATTTGGAGAGTATCTGCCTTTGTTTTGAGTAAGTAATTTCTTAAGCTGCAATGGTTGTTGATGATGTTTCTTTAACTGTTGATAGTACAAGAGTAAGGCAAGTCAATTGGATTTTGTATTCTGTCCCTGTCTATTCTTGTGTTCCTGTGAAATAAGTGTGAAATTTGTTTCACTTTTTGGTCTCTTGATTGGAAGGGGTAATAGAACAATAATTTAATGATATGTACCTCACAATGTTTGCAGCTTCTCAGCTGTGTGCAAAATCCCTAGGGAGTAGAAGTCTTGACTAAGATGGTGTAAACCAACCAGGGCTGTTGGTGCAACTAGTACAATTTCCTTTTGTAGTCAAACTCTTCATATTCTCATAATGGAATTAAAAAGGTTATTATCACAGAATAATATACGAAAGCAGCACCGATTGCATTCCTGGGGTTTTTGTAACATGCAAGTTTTTTAATGCAGGTTATGAGGATTTTGGAGTTTTTTCTGACGACTTCTTTTGGTAAAATAAAACAATTTTCCACAATGTATTTCCTTGACAGCAGTGAGGTCTTTAATTTTCTCTTTTTTTTCATGTAACTCGACTACAAAAGTTCCCTTCACAACAAAATGATTTCTGCTGTGACCTAGATTACCAAAAATGGAGAAAGATTTTGTACCTTTAAGGACATTGAAAAAGGAGAAGAGAAATAAAATACACAGGATGGAGGAGAACAGATCTATTAACAGCAAAACGTACTAAAAATGCTTGAAACATGAACCAAAGGCCAGACAAAGGAAGGGACAGCAGGGATGGAAGAGCAGCTTGGAAGGGCCGTCTGACAGAAGACGAGTGGTCTGCGCATGAGATGGCATCTGTAAGGACAATGTTTTCTCTATCTTTCAGCTGCCGATCTTCCACTCCTTCACTATGTGGGGTAGCTGTGACAGTGTCGGTGTGCATCTTCTCAGAGCACGGACACCTTCCCCACTTTCACGGGCACCCAGTTTTATGTGCAGTGCAGGCAGGTCCACACAAGCACAAATGAAACGTGCATCAAGATACTTTCATATCCTCAAAACCTGCAAGCCATATGTAACCCAACAAATAGATGCAAGCATAGAGACAGAGCCTTTCTCACACCTTTCTTGCAACAGAAAACTCCAATTTCCTTGTTCATCTTTGGATTGTGGCCCTTGCTTCATTTAAGGGCAACTGAACCTGTTGGATATGGATTTTTTTCATATACATGACCGTAAACTGTAGTGATCTGTGTGTATTTAAAAGTATCCCAGGCATATTTTAAACATTGCTGTTGTTTCTCATTCTTTCAATGATCTTTCTTTTTAAGCAAAAAGATGATGGCACACCCCTTGGTTTTCTTAGGAAATCCAGCATTCGTGGATATTTGCCTAAGAAGGATAATTAAAAATATTAATAAGTTTTGCACTTTCCATGTCATGCTGTTTGGGACTCCTATAACATCGAGGATTATGTACGAGTTTAGACATTTCTCAGTGGAAAATAATATCCTGGAGCTACAAATTCTTTAGACATTGCTGGTTTGCTTTTTTTTCTCTTCTCATGAACAAACCATGCATTGCTAAACTGTTCTAATTTAAATCAAAACCAGGCAATATGGCCTAAAACTGTATAATTAGTCCATTAGCACAAGAAGTGTGTGCAGGCTTCTATGGTAGTTGGATACAGGACTCTGGATTGTGTTGAGTTAAAGCTGAGAATATCGTGCTTCCAGCTGTAGGCTGTTGCTGACTGGTGCCAAGAATGAGAGAGAGCTCACAGAGATGGGCTGAGGCAAAGCGGAGGCACACACCAGCGGCCGCTTAGGAGAGTGCCTGCAGACATGGAAGGTCCTCACTTCTGTCAGCATTAGTTCACCCTTTCCAGTGACTCTGAGAAGTAATTTAAAGGGAAGTGGCTATATCCTGGACCAAAAAAACACTGTTCTTAATGGACTTTCAGCTCAGGCATTGGTTATTATTATGTTAATTGAAAGCCTCTTCTCATTAAGTGAAATGTTCCATTTATAATGGGAATATTAATTTAAAGAGAATAAATTTCACAGAAAATGTATCTGGCAATACCATTTTGTGTACACCAGCAAACAGTTATTTTCAGTAGCCAGTTTTCAGACACTCCTCCAATTCCTTCAGCTCTTTTTTTCCAGTCCTGGAGAAGAGTGACCTCTACAAAGTGCTCATCTCTTTGAGTCAACTTGCTGACAATGCTGAGGTAACAGGATGAATGGACAGAATTATGGTTCCTATTTAATTCCCTTCCCTCCTCTCACCTCATTCCAAATCTTGCTCTCTCCGAGTACTTTGCTGTACATCCAAGACTATTTTGTCTATTGCAGGGTTCTTGACGTGATGTGATGACAGTCTCTAGACAGCTTCTGGACTGGTCAGTTTTAACGGATCTCTTAAGAAGGCAAAATAACACTCAAAATAAAGTCATCACCTCTAGAAAATATTTCCCTAAGTGCTTTTGCACTTTTCCTTTATGATTCTCAGTATTTTCTTTCTTACTCCTTCCTTCCCTTACCTGTGTTAACCCATCCTCATATAAACACGAATTTCTAGTTTGATGGCAATGAAAAATCTTATGCAATAATAAGAGGAGCTGAGCTGCTGTTGTCAAATCGCTTAACAATTTAATCGGAGGGCTCTTTCAGAGTAGCAACATAGAAGGAGTTCAGGTAAAACCTACTTTCTACCATCAGTGTATTCAGCAGCGTTACTTTAAACAGTTTGGACCAGCCATCTGTGAGTGTGAGACATCAAATCAGGGGAGACCAAATGAATAAATCTTCTTCTTTCCCACGAGCTCCACCACAGTCGGTGCTTGCCAACTTGAGCAGAATTAGGTCTTCGGGTGTCTACTGTCTTCTCTCTGTATTGACTTTAATATTGATCCTTAGCAGGGAACAGAGCTATGTCCTGTCCAAAGAGTTCTGCAACTCAAAGAGTAAAAATACCAAGTCACATATTTCTCCCCAAGTGCTAGTTATTTACTTTCAGAAACAAGGATCTGAAAGGCTTCAGGATCAATGAAATTGGTGACACTACGAGCTGCTCTACACAGACTGCTCAGCTGCAGCTGAATGGATGTGCTCTGTAAAGCCCCCAGGCTTTGCTGATACTGTGAAGAAAATCAAAGGATAAGACAAAAACCAGATTGTGGTAAGGGAAGAAATAAAATAGGACCGAGA